>JAQQZZ010068463.1:0-22558 GCA_030265115.1 Mopalia vespertina | reverse complement strand
TTGTAATTACTATTGGTAAATTGCGTTATTACAAATTGCGTTGGTAAGTGGTAATGTAAATTTTAATAAAAACGCAATTGTAACAACTAAATATCTTTCCAAATACAAATTATATGATATTAATGTTGATCTTTTGAAAAAAAAAACAAGTGAAAATACCTGGACTTTAATGTATCTTTTGACATACTTAAAAAATGAAGAAAAAAACCCACTATTTATCAATCATTAACTTATTGTTTCTAAAAATGGTCAGATAAATTAAAACGCAGTTTATAAGAATTACAAATTGCATTGGCAAAAGGCAATTTGTAACAAAAACGCTATTTGTAATGAAGAATGCTCATCTTTTAAAAAGAAAGAGAAGGTGAAATGACATTTTGAAATAGAAACGCAGTTTATCCCCAAGGTCCAGGGTTCAAATCCCAAGGGAGGCAAGACAATTTATCTCTCTGCATTTATTTAATATATGATAATAATATTGATCTTTTGAAGAAAGTGAAAGTACAACCAATTGCGTTGGTGTGTGGTAACACAATTTATACGCAATTTGTTTAATAAC
The DNA here is from genome assembly GCA_030265115.1 of Mopalia vespertina. NCBI lineage: Eukaryota > Metazoa > Mollusca > Polyplacophora > Chitonida > Mopaliidae > Mopalia > Mopalia vespertina. The sequence goes on along the minus strand of JAQQZZ010068463.1, from coordinate 21,999 downwards.
GTATATTATAATTGCTTTCCAGATGCATATATTATATGATATTAATGTTGATAAAAATAAGGGGGAAAGGACCTGGAGCTTAATATTTATCTTGATAAAATGTAGAATAAAGACAAAACAACATTATCCTTTGAGTAATTCTTAGTGAAAGGATCTTCAGTAAATAAAAGCGGAATTTGTAAAAAAATATCACAAATTGCGTTATTATAAATTGTGATGGTGTGTGGTAATCTAATTGTGATGGTGTGTGGTAATCTAATTGTGATGGTGTGTGGTAATCTAATTGTGATGGTGTGTGGTAATCTATTTGTGATGGTGTGTGGTAATCTAATTGTGATGGTGTGTGGTAATCTAATTTGTAAATTGCGCTTTTATTATAAATTGCGTTGCTACATGGCGCCTGTGTTTTGCGTCTTGTGGTTGTCCTCTTGTTATTATTTGTTGCTTGAGTGGCACGTTGCATAAGTGAAATAACCTTAAGTTCACCGTAAACGCCTATAAACGAATACAATAGTTCTGTCACGAGATGTTTTTTTGTTGTGAAACGCATGACGTGTCAACAGTTTATAAAACAAACGAACTACAATAGGAAAATAATCGCGACAGTATAGTAAAATTTGCCCGAGCAAAAAATTGAACCAGAGTTATCCACCAAATCACTATATGGCCTATATATGTGGAAAACACGTGAAGATGTAGTGCTTGTATTACATATATTATTTGGTCTTTATTTAGAACTACTATTGTATTACAAAGTCAGGAAAATGTAAAAAAAATTAGTCTTTGAACAGTCTGTTGACCGAAAATGTTTCTAACACTTAAGTGCTTAAACTGTTTTAGAAATCCAATTCTATTGAAGAATGGCCATTGGCTTAACATGTATTCACATATATCTTACGGGATTGAGTGATGGTGATGCCGAAAAGCAGATTAAAAATCGTAAAACGGCCAATTGGTTAAAGCTGGAAGCCTGGAAGCATTTGTAAAATAAAAACGTCCTCAGCTATTCATATGTCCATCTTCTGCTGGTTAAAGATGAGATGCTGAAAACGATGATGAGCTTTTTAGCTTAGAAAGTGAGCTAAAAAGTTTGAAAGCTGGAAGCGTTGTAGAGCATTTCTGCTTCCAGCTTTGCATGTTTGATTCGGAAGTTCGAAGTGAGAAGCGATGTCGAGCTTTCCATCTGTTCAGCGTTGAAAATCAAAAGCTGGAAGATGAATTGTCAAAAGGGACACGGACCGAAGTGTATGTCCTCTACCTAAACTCCAGCTGACTAACCTTCTATTTTGTAGGCTGAGTTGTCTAGGTGGCCGGCTTTTACTGCTGGCGATTCGGTGCCTAACTCCGAGCGTCGTGGGTTCAATTCCCGGACGGGTTTCAACCTGCAAAATTTTCTGAATTAGAATCAGTTCAAACCAAGAAAGTATTATCCCAAAATAACGAAAACACTGTTAAAATTAATGTTGTTTGTTTGGTGTTTTTTAATGTCATTAATCACCACCATAACAAAGAATATCAATATTGCACCGATTCCTTGTTGTGTGTTAACAATATAACAATATATTCAGGCAGGGGTAAACAGAAAAACCAGTGGCTTGTATCTGAGTCATTATTATAGCGTTGCATGCAGTGCAGTAATACAATGCTATATAAACTGGTTGTTGGGCAGTCCGATTTAATATGAGCACTTGTCCTACTTAGCCAATCCAAACACAAATTGATAGGGCCGAATGTGTGTTTAGTTTAGAGCTTTTAAACCCTGCACGCACGCATCTACAGTCAGATAAGTTATTGATTGAATGGTTTGAAAGAGTATACCTTCTGTTCAAATAACAGTGTCCATATTTGATTATCAGCCAAATTCATACCGAAATTCACATGCCTTAATTACACCGTTATGAAAGGCCATATATGTCCGAGATAAATACCTGAGAGTCTAAATGTTGGCTCAAATCATATACGGTAGTTCATCGCGATTTAAGGTGGCTACATACACATTTCCCAACCGTCAGCCAATACATTCCAATGTCTTTTGTATTGACCGAGTAAGACAAAGTTAATCGTTAAGTCGCACGTCGGATACGCTATAGCTCTATTTATAAGTGTTAAAATCTCTGAGCTCCGCTTCACTATATCCGTTTTGAATTATAAGTTACGTATTTTTACAGCAAAGCATTTTACCACATTAAGGATATATGTAAGTTATGTAACCGTATAAAGTCCATTAACTATATTGAGTGATTGCTGTTTAACGCCGTGCTTAAGGCTATTCATTTATAGGACTCGAAATGTTCCTCCAAAACTAACAGCATAAATATACTACAATTATACTGTCCTTAGACAGGGGGCACCATTTAATATATAACTGATTACTATTAGGCTACCAACCTACACCTGGGAACAAAACAAAAACAAATCGCGATTAATTAATAGTAAGTTTGGACTGAAACTGATCAGGTGTATAACACAAAAAGTTGGAATTGCATGCGGGATCTGAACAATCTAATTAAAATCAGATCTCAAAAACGCTCCCCGTGTTTTGTTTGTCGGTATATTGAGATCTAAGGCTCTACTCACTCTACTTATACTGTTCAATTAGGTGAAGCTTACTGGGTTTCACGAAATGTCACAGTTTCAGTTGTCCAATAAAAACACAGATAACGCGGGGCCATGGTAAACATCAAATTCAGCCAAAGCAAGCAATTCCACGCTGTCGGGAAACTTCGGTTCGTCGGCAGAAATCTTCGGCTTTTAAAAACCAAAATTGAGAAGCAGCTCTGTGATTGGTCAATTTAAGAAACCAATCGACATTGTAGGTCGGATGATTGCGTTAGATCTCAATATAGCGACAAACAAAACACGGGGAGCGTTGAGATCTGATTTTAATTAGATTGGGATCTGAATTAACAATCTACTCCATCCAAATGGCAAATTAACTATAGTCTATTATCTACACATACTATGATAGCCATTATCACTATTGACACATACTCACACATACTCATTCAAGAGAAATACAAAATAAATAAATGAAAAAATAAAAATATAATTTAAAAAGGAATTTGTCACTATATCGATAACACGCGTCATCCCTCTACTTAAGGTCTTTCTGGACCCCTTTTTTATTGCTTCGATTAAAAGTTAGGCATTTAAACTATATGTTGGTGAAAAAAATAATTCGAAATTCTAATTACAAACAGTTAAATTGGAGCCTACAATTGATTTTTTCTATGATCATATTTTCAAGTCTCAAAACTTTAGTTGCCTATTTCCGGCACTTCATTATTACACAGACTCTACAAGGCGTATTTCTAAATAACTAGTCATGTTGGAAACGTTGTTATTTTGTACCATTTGTACCATTGTTAAGAGCACAATGTGATCTAGTAAACTGTGCCACATTTTTTAGAAGCTCGTCCTTGATTTTTTTAAATGTTTTCTTAGAGCTGTATTTTACATTTTTATAAGACTTTCCCAGGTGGAAAGGACAAAAAAAAAAATCCACTGGGATCATTCTAATAAAAATTAAAAACAAAATGAGGCACCGTTTACTAGTTCATGGAATATTATACTCGGTCAACTTATTTATTGTGTCTTATCGTTATTGCACTTCGAGAAATAAACCATGAAAAATGCATTCTATTTTTTTATGTTGATATTTACCCATTTTGCAATAATTTTAGCAATAATAATTGGATTTTCACCATATTTACTTTTATGTAATCCTGAGTATTCAAGCTTTCTAAAAATATATATATATTCTTTATATATTTATATTCTTCTGCATAAGAGACTAAACACAAGGGGTCCAGAAAGACCCTAAAATCTGCTTAATCTATATTCCTGACAGTATCGCCTTTCAAATGCCCACTTGTGACGCATGTAAACTACAAAGAGTTAACCGTAAGCATGCAGGTTTGGAAAAGCTGTTTAAATTACAGTGCTGATGTGCAATCTCGTCTCTTTAGTTTTAAAGCCTGTGTATGCGGTTTGGATTATGTTACGGACCGGGATGAATGAATCATAAACACGTATCATGTTCAACATTTAATCTGGGTGTTTAATACTTCGAAACACAAACAAAACAAAACACAAGCCTATGTACGAATCTCCCACCGAATACCCCCTCTGAGAGATAACCCCCAACAACCGTAGGAGACAGAAAAGAGTGACCTCCCCTTATTCGAGTGTCTATACGAACATACAAATAGGGACAAATCCATTTTTAATGCAATTATTATTTTTTTACCCACCATTTATTTGCTGGAAAGATTTGTTTGACTGATTGAGGTTTAACGTCTTACTCAAGGGTATTTCACTTATATGACGATGGATTTGTCCACTTCACACTGTTCCTGGTCTAATTACGGTGGAAAACCGAGAGGAGACCTGGCAAAAAGCACCCCACGATTGCCGGAGCAACATCATGTGACTCGCTCATATACCTAAAGGTCAAGCAGTCTCGATTCCGTAAACAGTACATCGAAGTAGGAGCAATAAGCGCATTCGCTTACCACTGAGCCACGGGCTGGAATGACTTGAAGAACCGGAAATTCTTCAGACGAGTAACGTTCTTAAGGTTTCCCTTCCATGAAAAAATACGATGAGCCCCCAGCGGTTTTATTTTACATACGGCTTGCCATATCTGTGTGGCGTAGACCAATTCTGTAATTTTGTCAATCTCTTAATTAAAACTTCGTAAAGCACATCGCTGCACAGGATTCCTGAGGGAGAGTGCACGAAACTCATGTGGGTTTATTCCAGAGTTTTGAACAGTCTGCGATAAATTCTACATGTTACTTTATAGTTAGAAACCGGATGCTCACTTCTTGATGAGGAATTATCTATCTAAGAATTAAACAATACACTCGTACTTTATTTCAAACTCCAATCTCATGGTTTAAACCAAAGTATACGGACTCAAGTGCACTACTAGGATTCGTTATATTACGGCAATTAAGCCGTTTAGATTTAGCCCAAAAACACTTAATGTCTCCCTCGTCTCTTAGTTCTCAAATAGCCCATGGTCAAGGTTTGATTTTATATACCTTTGTCGCAAAACGAAATGGGATAGACTGCCTCCTTTAAAGAACATCGTGTTTGAACAATGCGGAAATAAACAGTTGGATTACACAAGCGGTGGGCGATGGCTGAATGTAAGGACTTCTCAATTTATTTTTTGGAAGTAAATCGAATTCATATTTCTATGGTTGTTTCCATTTAAACATTCTGCTGTGATGTAGGCCCTATTGGGCAAATATAAATCTGTAAAATTTTTACCGATAAAACAGAGAGAAGGCTCAGCTGTAACAACTATAGAGCATGAGACAAGCTACCTGGGTCAAGTACAAATCAACTTGAAAACCAAGGAATCCTCTCATTATTTAAACAAACTCTATAAAACGTAAAATGTTTTTTAATGGATATATAAATTTACCCAATCAATCTACAGTTTGTTGCTATGTAGCGTGTTTCTAATTAACATTACTGTTTCAACTGCATAACGTTTTAAATAGACACATACTGGACAGCAATTAACTAATTGTCTGTTATCTTGACGGTGTAGGAAATTTAATGAAGATATATTTCTTAAACAATCGCAGTACTTAAGGTCATTTCAATCACAAAGGGGCGTGCTAGTCAAATGGGCGCAGATAACAACCACCGATGTCACTGGCAAGACGATTACTGATCGAAAACAAAGACACCACAATACAAGCAGCTGGCCTTCCTATTGTTCCTTGGGATAGTCAGAATAAACTGAACCTGGATCCAATATTGAGGTACCAGAATTTGGTTTGATTCGGGGTTTAAAGTCGTACTCAAGGGTATTTCACTTATATGACGACGTGCCAGCCCAATGAGTGAAGGAAACTACCCTCGACACCACTGGCAAAATACAGGACAATAACAGGACGCAATACATAAACCACAAAACAGATCGGCTTCCTGTTCCCCTTTAGCTGTGAGAGCCCCAGGGCAGCATGAAGCTTCCTCCAACCACCCGCACCAGAATTTGGTAATGTGATCATCAAAAACATTAAACTTAATGAGAGGAAACATGTAATCTCTGTCTGCTTTGTAGATTGTCAACAAACCTTAACTTTATGGATCTCCATTATGAAGCAATGCACCTTTGACATCTGTTTGATCCAGATTTCGTTTGTTTGCTTGATTCATGTTATTTTGCACTTAATGTTATTTCACTCATGTTACGGCGTGTAAGCCCAATCAGAGAAGGAAAACACCCTAGACACCACTGGCAACAAACAAAGACAATACAGGACAACTTCAGAACAATCACAACACACAAGTATTGGATTGATGTTTGTTTGATTGATTAGGGTTTAACGCCGTACAGTATTGGATTGAAGTCTTCTAGTTATAAAGACCAATTACATGGCACTGTTCGGCGCACACGAACAAAATATGTGTAGACGACAACAAATTTGAAAGTAAAAGATTACCCTGTGTATTCCTTTGATATACACATTTCGTACAATACACATATATTTATATATAAAAATAACAATATATAATTTGATGCTATAGGTGAATTAAGGTACTATACAACAATGACGTTTTACATGATTATTTAAACTATAATGTTTAAATTAAATTGATAACCTCAATCGATCATTGAACATTGATGAAACAATTGCACGACTCTAGTTGGGAATGGAGTAGTACAAGCACCTCCAGTGTTCTATAATGGTGTTTGATGTCACGCTACTAATGCTGGATTTAGACTTTACGAGTCACAAAAATATACAAAGTTTTGGTCCCTTGTTAAAAATAAATTACATAAATATCTCATAATATGAAAACTGAACAGAACTTCCGGTCACCATAACAAAAATTTCGAGAAAAAACCCGTATATCGGACTTGAGTCTAAGAGACCGAGTACATTGTGAGGCTGTGGATTGGTTTGCTTTAATGGTTTGTAGAAATCCAATTGTGTGTATAATTAGGGTCTCACACTGTATTTAACGATAGTTAACGCAAATAACGCGTACCAGTCCAGTCAGTCAATCACCTCTAAAGTCAGTGGATAACAACACAGACTTAAATAGGACACATATATGGATACAGAGTGAACAAATTTACAGTCGGGCACACTTCAATAAGTAAGCATTTTTTTATTGCATTATTCTCACTATTCATAATGTTTCGCCCTTGTACACCTTTGGAGAGTAAAAGTAAGTGAGAGTCGATCTCTGGTTGCTAGCTGGTTTAGAGACAAACGTTCTGTTGAGGGGTTCATTTTGATTAGACACGTTAAAGTATAAGATGGAACGACTTGGTTTACGTTTTTCCAGAGATCGTTATCAAGAAAAACGTGACTTTTTTTGTTGAATTTGTGGTTTATTGATGGATTTCGCGGCCCGTCAATTACATCATTTTTTAATATATATAGAAATATATTTTTTAACAATAGTTTGTTTTTAATTCCACTTTCATTACCGTATTTAAACAAGTACAAAAATACTGGCATTAGTATTAATTACTAATAATTAAAATAAATAAATTCAATGTCATATAAGAATAATAGTATATTATTTAAACTTAAAATTTGGTGTTTCAGGCAGAGTTCAAGGAATTACATGTTTATCTAAAATTGTATTCTCTGTATGAAGTTATATTAGTGGGTGCAACCAGTTTGAAGTTGTTTGATTGTCCTCTGGTGCATGTTAGTCTTGAGTATATGTAAATAGATAAAACATGGTGTAGCATACCGGTACGTTTGTATAAGATTTACAGATAATTTAAATTATAATATCAATAGTAAAATCAACAAGAATAATAATAATAATCACGAAAATAATAATAACACTAATAACAATAATTTTAAAACAAAAAGGGAGAATCCGTCTTACAATTTATTTAGAAGAGTATTTCATGTGGCCCACACAAAACATGGTATATCCGCATTCAAACTGCCTGTAGTTTATTCAGATACCGTTGACCCAAACTCTTTTGCATACTAATTCATTCCTAAATTTATTTTGTTTACCGTTACATTTACTTTGTTTATGTTTTAAGGTGCATTCCAATCATTCACTTTCTAGGACAGTGCGACAGACGTACCACAAATACAATGGCATCTCGGCTGCCACGCTTCCTAAAACGAGGTCTTACATTACATTTGTTTATTCAAGCATTTTATGCGACCTTTTTGATGATTTGAAATTTTTTTGTATATCTTTTGTAACTTTAATGTTTTGTAATAACAACACAGATTATGGTTTATCCGCCACTATAAATGTCATATAGGTTGACTTGGGTGCATCATAATCTGGGCTAGTGTGACACAAGTCCCACACAGAACATGGTATCTCAGGAGGTGACTTTTGTTGTTGAAATTGTGGTTTTAGGGCCGCTTCCCGTGATGGATTTCGCGCCCCGTCATTTACAACATTTCTTCTTTTCCATTTTTTTTTTTACAATAGTTTGTTTTAAATTTCATAACCATATATCAATTATTTATATATAGTTACAGTGAAGGTTGTCATGACTAGAATTACGTATTAAGGGGATTAAGTTCTTCCTTCGTCGAAATCATACTGGTAGGAGATTACTTTGTCGCAGGCATCGGACAGGAATCTTTATCTTTGTTGAACTGTGGGTAAGTTTGAATGGTTCCTGTAATTTTCGTTTTTTCATGTTTGATATGTTCTCGTTAAACACTTTTGTGGTCTTCCCGTAGGACTTGGTGACTGGGATTTTCTCGGCTATTGTATGTTTGTTGTCCTGTCTGTGGATTGATGTTTGGTGTTCTTTTAATCTAACGTTAAATAAGCGGAGCGAATCACCTATGTATGATTACAGACCTGTGCACGTGCACCAAACAAATTTCAGTATGCTTTTAAAAGTTTTCAGTAATTTGATCAAACTTTCAGTATTTTGGAGACAAAGTTTATCATGAGTAAAATCTAGTAAAAAGAGTTTTTTGTCGTTATTAAAGAGTTTGGTGTAAAAGACAAAAATTAAGACAAGATCGAATAACAAAAAAATAATAATTGAAAATACAACGACGTTCTTGCATTTGCAAAGAAACATTGAACTGGAAATACAGATGGCTGTGACCATAACATTTTTTAAGAAACCAGATCAGGGTAAACAAATATTGAACCAGGGGAGGTAATCTGAGAAAATACATGTTATAAAAAAAAATCCATAGAGTTATTCCCCTTGTTACTGTTTCTATATTTCATAAGATTCTGTGCAGCCTCATGACCATACCTTGGTACGATCACAAACATAGGGACCACTACACTTTCACCTAATATTGGTCCCATAATCTAATTTCACCTCTAAATCTTTTTCCTTACACTATTTTATACTTAGGTTCGCTCATGCGTTTTACTTGTTGTAAACAGTCTTTTCTTTAAAATTCCATTGTTTCTAATATGTATGCTTTTGATATGAACTACCACTCATTGTTAGTTTGGGTATAATTCATAATATGTAATCCCACCCTTTTCTTCATACTGTCACCATTGTTCTTTCATTTATGGTTATCCATTGTTACTTAGGCCTATAATATAAACCATATACACATTATTTACTTGCATTTATGTGGCGCGAATTGCCCCGTAAAGCTGCATGCGCCAATTAAACCAAACAAGCAACAAACCAACTTGCATTCGCCGTTTCTCTGATGATGGAAATAGTTACCTCCGAGAGCTTAAAAATATAATTTTATAATTATGTATCAAATATTTTTGTGAGTTGAGTAAAACCACTCCTTACCGGGATATTTAAAATATATTTACATTCACTGTTTTTGTTGCCTAAGTTTTTTAAAGTACATGTGTTAGGTTTTGTTTCAAGGCTAGCAAGCCGAATGCCATACAGTGCAGTGGGCTATATTATAACACCCTGAAAGATTCCGTATTTGTTTACTCATTTAAATCGCAATTTAAAGAAGGATTTCATAAATTCGTTTCAGCAACAACAATTCGGACAAAAGTGTTTTGTATATTACGCCTTTGGGTTGTGGTCTCTGGGCTGGGTATTTTCTTCCATTTGCTTTGATCATGTTTTTCAATGTTGTACCGCTGATGAAGGATGATGTCACTAGGGCTTGCGTTTGGAGGAATCTAGCTACGATGTGGCTGGTTTTCCAAGGTAGGGAAGGGAAATGCGTATGGGAGGTTTGTCTACAGGAAAAGGTCGTTAGACAGTCCGTTGTTGTGTGGTACGTGGTACGTGGTACTATTATTTCTTTCGGGTACTGGTTGTAAGATGTGAATATTCTTTTTCAAGTGATTAATCTCTGGGGCTGGATCGCCTTAGGTGTACAAGGGTTCTCTGTTTCCAGTGCATGTGCATTTTTTGATATCGTTTTATTATCTTAAACATATTTCCACATTTTGAACAAGAAAAAGAATGGCTTAGATCGAGGCGAAATGTGACAGAGATACAAACTCATATGCCTCAAATTCACCCCAGATTTTTTTTGTGAGAGGAGGAGAGGGAGATGTGACTGATTATGTATTATTTATTTACACTTAAGTTTGATCTCATAGAAGGCAGGTCTAGCGTGTACATAGTACATAGTCCTGTGTTTAATGAGTATTTTGCTCAGTGTTTAACTTTGGGCTGTTATTTTTAACAAATGTCAAGTGTGATTTGGAATATACCGGGATCATCTCAATCCTTCCAAGTTCTTACGATACTACATGTGACTTAAACCTCACACATTTACTTTTCTAACCTATATTATTATGAAAATTATCCATTGCGAAAAAAATTGAGAGCATATTAAGTTCATCAAAACAAAATACACAAAACTTCAACAACACATAACCTAAGCTGCCAGTACAAGGCTTAGCAACCTAATACAATAGCCTTGTTACGAATAAATGGTTGCCGTTATACGATACTGCTTTGATTCCCCAGGTGTACTCTTCGTTCTGTGGATCACCTCTGATCAAATAACTTTTATTTCATATTCAATATCCGATAATGGTTTATTGTTGTAACATTTTCTGGTTGGTGTTCATAGTTCTCAATGTGAAAACCAGCATTGTCACAACATCACAGGAGTTGTCTTCATTATAAAACCCCTGTTCCAGGCTGTCTCATCATTTTAATATCCGAAACCGTTTCTTGGTCGTTTATATGTGGATATGTTTCTTTATGTGTAATATATCACCAGTCCCTGCCCGGACATTTGGTGATAAACTAATAAAATCCGTGTAATTTGATAGTTGGCAGGCAGACTGGCAGGTGGACAGACTGCTGACCTATCGTCTGGCAATGTCGTTAATTTAAAACCAGGATGTTAACTTACGGTATGTCTCCTGGAAATGTTATTTCTTCGACAGAAGAGGCAAATCTCTTCCTATAATGTCTGTTGTCTCGGGATATCGCGGGATCCAACTGATGGTTTGGCGCATAAAGAAAATGAATAAATTCCGAAACGTTTCTTTTCACCTTGCATTCAGTATCGAATGTGGTAATTTTTTGAGCAACTGAGTGAAGGGATTCCCGTGATCGATCGTTGAAATCTACCAAGTCTCACAGGAGTTTTGGAGTATGGCTCAAGCTGTAACAAGGAATGGGATACATCTTACTGCCACCCACATTGAATTAACCTATGTCTTTCAACACTCAATTTATTTGAAAGACGGTGCAATCGTTCTGCCCAAAACTATTTTTGTGGAATCTTATTCTGTATCAGCGTTAAAACGTCTACCTCGTATTTATATGTTATCTTTTTAAGTTACAAGCCTAAAAGCAGGTGACAAACATATTTGAACTGAGAACAATATAATGCAATCAAAATTGATGCGTTGAGGGATAACAACACACTGACGAATGCGGTAATTTGCTACGTCAGAATGTAAAGTTCTATCTAAATTTTCATTTTAGTTATAGTTTGCGTCTTCAAATTCGATCCATTGAACATTAAGCAGGAAATTTCAAGGGGTAAATCAAATTCAAGGTGTTTTGGTCTCAAAATAAAAGATTTCTTACGTTCCAATACAACCCGTTTGAGATCTTTTATCCACCTTATTTTGGGGTTTATGTCTGAATGACGTGTCACGTGGTAAGCCATTTATGTCTTCTGATTGTTAAAGTGAAAGGAATGGACATTTAAATTTTTATATAACCAGACATCCAATCATCTTCAATTGTTTCAAACAAACAAGAATGCTTATTTCAATTACGACATTGTCTGATTAAAAACGTAACACTATGCGATTCACATCAGCGTCTAAATGAAACTTTCTGGAGAATAATATCTTCTTGAAGAATTGTAGAGTTAATTGAAATGGAACTTCAATTACAATATCATTAAAAGAAAGGTGTCTGATTAACGCCAATGTTTATGAATGAGGGTTTTCATGGTGTTATATCGGTTTTAATATTTCCAGCATTAAATGAAATAAAAATATTTGCCAACATCGATCAACCAAATACAACCACACTACACTGGGACAACATGAAGCTCCAATCACGTTACTGAAATCGGAACCGCCTTGGGGAATGTCAAGGCGTATAAACACGACCACAAGCCGTGTCCATAAACTAGTAAACTGACAATTTCTTGCGTGGGAAGCTTATAAATTGATTTTATTTCTGTAATACCGCCATTCGTGGCATCTCTCAAATCAATAAATAGGAAGTACTTAAAATTCGTTCATGTCCGTACGTCGTCTTGATCGTTGACTTTAAAAATAACTGAAGGACGGAAGAAAGCTAAATCATCGCCACTGGAGACCAAGTTTGTTCGAAATACAATCGATTTATGACTCTGCTATATCTGAGATAAACAAATGCTGACTGCAGATCTAATGAAGGTGCTAACACACACAAACACACACACTCGCTCACGCACATACACATACAAAACATTTTTTTAAATAGTTGAAGGTGGCCTAAATGTTTGTGTGTCTATACAAACACGACAGTCCACTACTTGATGTTTCAAAATAAAAGACAAGATTGACAGTATGTATCATAACAAGTCCATTTTATTCATATATATAATTGTAAAGACAATGTTATACGAGTTGGGAAGTTACGCAGAAGTATCGACTGTATACTCGTAATTCTAGTGGACCAGTATGTAATCTAATTTAGCTATCTTCACCTTTTCACCCTTCACCATATTGATTGTTACTGGAAGTAAGGACATACTCCATTGTAGAGTAGCAGATACCATCATTTTATTTGTTTCCATTCCTTTTTTTAGACGGAAATATGAAATAAACATAGGAATGGAATGCTTAAAGAATCTTTGTCACTTGAAGCCAGCTAAGCGAAACCACTGGACATATTACGTTACAAAAACGGAAAGAATAATAATAATAAAAAAATACTGTGGGGTAATTAGAAGGTCAGAAGACTTCAACTTCTTTTTTACTTCCCGTCATTAAATGACAAAGGGCAGGGATTAAATCGTGACTCGGGGCGGAGTTTCTTCTAGAATTTATCGATTTGTGTCTTTTGTAAAACATGATGGAAGCAAGCCCTGGGGCACAAACGGAGTTTACAACACCTAATCACGGTGACCTTTGAGAAAATTACAACATGTTTTTTTACTTCCTGTTCTTGATGTGATTCTTGTGTTCCCGATGTATGTAATCAATGTTTCTAATTCCACACATTGTCCTGAAGGGAAACGACGTCCATTTTAACTGATGAATTGAAATTTTACTTGATTTTAAACTCCCTTCCATCCCTAATGATAAATTACCACAACTTTAAATCTAACGGAGAAAACGAAATAGAAATAAAATGTTCTACAACTATCCGAAATATTTGATGGAAAAGTTTATTTTTTGTTTTGAAACAAAAGATTATTCCAGATCCTCAAATCACAGGTATTCAGATAGTTCAGGTAGTACCGCACCGAATGGTTGTGACCTCTGAAGAGCTCGCTGCAGGCTTTTTTTTGGATTCTGTTCAAGGTGTGATTCTTCTGTTATAAAAGGCTTACAATGAAATTTAACAAAGTTATCAGGCCTTTGTACGAAGAGAGAGTGCATACAAGTTTAATGGCGCACTGACAGTGTTTTTTAAAAACTTTTTGCACTGTGTTGAGGTATAAAAGCAGACAATTTTCCTGGCAGTAAAAGAGATCTAGACGCGAAGATTATATATGCCAATGTTTATGTTTATTTAGTAGAGAGCATCGTGTATTGTTGTTAGACCATTTGTTTGTTTGTTAATTCTTCTGTGGTTTTGTTATTGCGTGGCTTTGTCCCGGATTGATGTGGAAATATGGTAATAAAATAAAGCATAACGGAAAATGTTTGAAAAGTCGAACTTTTATTTTCAACGAACAGCAATGACACACTCTTAGAAATAATGGTTCTTTGAGGGTTCTTTAGAAAAAAGGATAGTTTTAAATGGAACCATGAGGACAACAACGGTTCTTTGATATAATAAGATAGAGAGAAATACATGAAACAGTTGATGTGAGAGTTCCATACAGAACCATAAAGGGTTCCATTAGAGCCATAACTGAAGAACCTTAAAGGGTTCCATTAGAGCCATATTTTTCATATTTAAAGCCAAGAGTGTGCCGATACCAGTTTCCATCCTCCTATGACACATTCAGGAAGAACAGTATGTGTTTTACATACACGCGCCGGTATGTTTCACATTAATGTTTCCCTCAGTTTTACGAATATGCCTAACAGCACTAATTAAAACAAATCTTACCTCGGCGTTTGTCGCAAGATAATGTCGGTACTTCAGAAATATAATGAAGCAGACATCACCAAATAAAGCAAACACTGGTAAATACATGTTGAATAATAAAATCGGTCCTTGTGGCTTTATATACACTATAAACGCTATATCGATGTAATGAATTTGACCTTTCCTTGTAGAAGATTGGCTTACGGTCATAACATACTTTACTGTGGACGAGATGCATAGACTAAATCGCTAGGTTGTTTCTCTGCATTCTTCTGTCACTTAGTAGGTTGTTGCACTTTCTTTATTCCCCATGTGCATTATTCATGTTTTTTTTATTATCTTAAAACATTTTTAAACAATTTGACAAGAAAAACAATGACATACATCGAGACTAAAAGTGGTGAGTTACAAATGGATCTGTTTATAACCGTGATAGTCTTTCAAAATATACAATGAGAAAAAGTTTCGTTGAGTAGTTCTTTAAGTGCTACAGTTTCCCGCTGTCCACAATGTTCTTTGTCTCTCGGAAAGTTTTGTGATCCAACTAATGGTTAAGTACAAGCAGAAAATTCCTAAAATATCAGTATTAAGTTTTGTATTTGTGAAGCAACTGATTGATCTACCAACGAATAGCTCTGGAATAAAACAAGTCGTACGTTCCAATACATACCGTTTGTGGAAGACCGTATTGACCATATTTTAGATATAGACCATCTACCTTATTTCATCCCACCAGACAACAACTCATCTCCAATGATTTCAAACGAATAGGGATCCTGACTTCAATTAAAGCATCGTATGATTAAAATAGTAACACTATATGACTTACAGTGTTTAAGTCTAGTGAGCAGCATCTCCTTTAACATCAGGTGAACTATTCGGAATATAACTTTCAATACGGCAGCTGCACCATTTGGAAACAATGCGCTTGATTAAATTTGTATCATGACATGATCTAAGTCATCGTATATAAATTTGATTTCCCGTCAAGTTCTGTCCATTTAAAATATTGTGACAACTCCACCAAAGTGATAAACAATAAATGTTGACCATATATTTCAGTTTATTTAAACCATGTTCAATATCACTACTTAAGATGGTTTAAACACTACACTACCTGAGCATATTGCGTGCTGGAAGATAACCTAAGCAGACATACATCTTGTAATGTTTTGACAGTACTTGGTAGGTGACTATGTACAGGTCATCTTGTGACCACACAAATACCCAACCTTGTACATTATCCTTAACTATGACCACATTAGGAAATATTTTCTTATTACTCACCAATAGACTACTGCGTTTTCATTTACATATGAACGCTAATTCACATATCATCTATTATAAATACTCTGTTTGTTTTCTGTAATATCACTACTGAAGACGGTTTAATAAATCGAAATATATAGTTAACATGCATGAATTGTTCATCATTTTTTGGAATTGTCAGCATAGTCTACTATGTGAAATTTATCGGCGGAAGTTCAAATATTTATTTATTTATTTTACTATTCCCAGAAATAAACGGAATCGAAATATTTACCAACACTGATCAGCCAATCTATCACTGGATCAAATGTAATACGGGGTTTTCCAGTTATAGTGTTACGACAATAGAGTGACGACCCTTTGCGATATAACGTTATCGGTTTACGGCAAGGTAGGACCTATCCACGATTTTTAACATGGGCGGTATTAGGAATATTACAAATAAAAAAGTGAACGTTAATAAAACCATATGAATTTCGTTTTCCCATAGCTTAAAATTTTACTTCTTGCAAAAGTTATAATGTTAAAGTTAAATTTGTCTGAAAACCTGGGTATATATTAAAGTATAGACAGGTTGCCCTACCATGCCATAAAGTGGCAACGACATTTCGCAAAGGGTTGTCACTCTGTTGTCGATCGAATACGAATACTTTCCAATTCAGTACATCACCAAAATAGCTATACCATAGAGTTGGTCGAAAACGGTATAGTATTATATAAACTAAGTGACAAGATTGCTTGCATAATAAAGACTTAGGTTATCAGACAATATGCAGGGTGTGTTCCTAACTCATTCAACGGAATTTGTGTCTCGTCAGTTTGATTTTATCCTCAACTTAAATACATGTCTATGGAATGAATTAATATAATCACTCAAATAAAACACACCCAGTGAGCTGTATTTCTCTTCTCTGATTCAGATCAGATTAAAGACCTTATAAGTTAAGTCTGCCATCCCGAAATAAGCTAAACACTGAACAATTGGTACAAATGGTGGAATTATGAACATTCTAATCGTTGTTATAGAAACCGTATGTATGTGGGCGACTACACCTCAATAAAACAATGTGACTGACCAGGGACCCGTAGCCGTAGCTTAGTGGTAAGCGTGTGCGCTTACTAATCCTACTTTGGTGTACCGTTCACGGGATCGTGTCCGTCTGTCGACCATCAGGTATATGAGTGAGTCACACTATGTAGCTCCGGCAATCGCTGGGGTGGTTTTAACGAGGTTTCCTCCCGGTTTTCCACCGTAATTAGGCAAGGAACACGCTTAAGTACGACGTTAAACCCCAATCAGATATACAAGCTAGCAAACTGTGACAAGGGAATGAATTATCTCACACACCTGTGGCACACATTTGATAAATTATATATCAAACCCAGTCTTGTGTATTTTTATGGTTTTTTTTCTCCCTGCAATGAACTTTGCCATGATAAGCTATTTGTTTCGGTAAGTCCAGATTCGTAATCTCTCTCCATATCTGGCGTCAATCTGGATTGTTTGTCTATTAATTGTAAGGACGACATTACTGTCGGTAGAATCGCATTTAAATGGTAATATCAGAAATTCTAGTTTATTGATTTAATATAATGTTCAGAGATATGCCGAGAATGGCGGTATTTCAGACACATAGTCAATGTACGCTATGAGTGCAAGAAATTGTTAGTTTAATAGTTGATGAACATAGCTTCTGGTCTTTTGTATACTGATTTAAGTTAAGGCATTGGAGCTCCCTGTTGAACTGGTGCTCGAAGAGGCACACTTTAGCCGATCAGTTGCTGATGGGCTAGCACAGTGTAAAACAACACACAGAAAAAAAATATCAAAGAATGGTTAGTTATTTGTCTGTAATATTACAAACAAATCTATTGGTTGCACAAAGAATGTAACAGTTTTATTTGCGGGTTGTATTCACAAAAACTAGGACAATTTAGGAAATGTTAAAGGCAATAATTGTACTCCGCCTGGTTTATGTCATCCAAGATAGATTTAATTTTATATCAAAAACCTTCAAACCAGATTTCTTGCGTGAAAATGTTACTGACTATCGCTACGACTTTTACCTAATCAAGAAATCGATTGAAAATCACCCACAGAAATAAGAAAGTGGTCAAAAAAGCTTAAATATCAATTTATTCGTAACATCAATGATTGCAAAGGTTCTACAAGATACAAGCCATGTAATTTGCATTGCGTTTCCTCTAGCACCAGAATCCTAACAAAAACATTGTAAACCGATGCATTTAGTCAGTTCATTGTGTAACTCAGTGTTACCTGTAGTCGCTTTCAGATGACCACAACAGTCATAAGAGGCCACGAACTTTAGGATATTCCTTCCAGAAAGTGACATATCTTGTTTCTTTAACCAAAGCTATGGATGATGCACAGGAAATTTTGTCTTACTAAGAAATAACACAAGATATTTTCCACAAGAATAGCTTTAAATTCACTGGAACACAGTCACAGATCCGAACCATATTAAGTTCAGGAACATAACTCCCGAACAAATACAGGAATGGCATGTAGTCCACAGAATCGTGAATTATCATTGATACATTCACAAAAACATGTCCTTCCAAGCTGTAATTAACTTTAGAGTTGTACAACAAATGGCCCGGAACTGGACTAGTGAATTTCAGTTGTTATAGTGACAAATGTCTTGTTTTCCCTTTTAATACGACAAAAACAAATGGTAACCTATCAATACAAATAATTAAAGAAACGAATTATTTCTCTGACTAGAAGGATATAAAATAAGTTCGTGCCCTTTGTTGGGCCTGTCAAAGCGAATGCAGGTAAACAATGAGTATAGGATGAACATAGTAAATATTTGATTACAATACTTTGAGTAGACCAACAAGGAGTTACTTTATTACCCTCTTACTGTTTCCACTTTAAGAAGTTTTGTCTTGTCTTTTTTAAATATTATTTTTGCAGATTGATTTTCATTTAATATCGGCTTTATTCGATTTTTCGTTCCACAACCCCCCCTCCCCCTCCCCCCAGAAAGGGCTTTAATTTTAGTTTTGATCTATTTGTCTTTGATCTTCGCCTTGAACTGGGTTTCGTAGTCTACCTCTTGTTATGGGGATGCATGTGTTAATATGACATTTCCATTTTGTGCAATCCACATGAAACACAACTGATCCTCTGTAATCTTTGCGTGAAGGCAACCATCATAGATTTAACTGGATCATACACAGCCACAAGACGGGGCAATACCAAGCTGCCACAAACACATCGGCCTCGGGTTGTCCCGGAGATCTAAGAATATCAAGGCGAAATTGGTTTACTTAAATCAGAACCGCTTTGGGGAAATTCAAGGCTGATATAAACAATCAGAAGCTGGGTCCCTGAACTCTTAAACTACCAACTTCTTGCATGGGTACTTTAGATCGATTTTATTCCTGGAGTACCGTCATTTTCCGCATCTCTGTTGAAAGCCACATGGAATTGGTAAATTGGAATTACTTATATTACCGTTGAAATTCGATTCTACAAACTTTGATGTAATTTCTATAATGAAATAAAAGGGAATCCAGACTGATCGTTCAAGTAAACAATCGCAGAAGATTTTTAACTTGAGCGTTTCTAGACAAACGGCTACTTCTCAAAAGGTTCTTTAAGAGAGCGGAAAACAAAAAAATACGCTAGCCTGGCTTTATCTACGGTTTATAAAATAAATGTGCCGTATGTTTGAGATAATAAATTCTCTGATCAGAGCCACATTATATTATTCAGTGTGGGACATTCTAGGTCATCTTGATGGTATCTATACATGAAAAGTACATCGATGACAATTCCACAGTGTATCAATTGGTCAATTTTTAGCTTTTTGTTTGATGGCATAACTAAATAACTAATCCCCTGAGCGAATTGAGCAGACTGTGTTAAGCTAGTACATACTACTACAATTATATGTAACTGTTAAACATGTATATGAACCAAGTGTCTGTATAAAGTTATAAATAAAAAAAACAATAAAAAAAAAACACATTTATTAAAATCAGAACCGCGCTGGAGAATGTCAAGGTGCATATAAACGATAAGAAGCCGAGTCCATATAATCTAGTTGGCTGATAGTTTCCTACACGGGCAGTAGATTGCTTTGATTTTTGGAGAGCTGCCAATTACGCAATATTAAATCAATACTGGTGAATTACTTATATTACCATTTAAATTTGATTCTGCCGACTTTGATGTCTTCTTCATAATTCGATGACAAATGATCCAGACAGACTTCAATTACACCATTATTAGTGGTTCCGAGGAAAATGGCTTATTCCGATGAAGGTCATAAAAGGGAGAAAAAATTAGAAAACCATTCTGGGCAGACAGACTTTACACATCAGTTTATCAAATTAGGTGCCACCAGTCCCCATTCGGACAAGAGCCGCATCTAATCATTGGCTGTTGGACATTCCATGGTGTCTCCGTACAGCCGACATCGAACATTCCACCATATCCTCAATTTTCTTGACGATTACAATTGGAAACGGCGAAATTATTGTTATTTGATACTTTTATCTTTCAGACAGTCAAATAATATAAATTAAAATTACAATGTTTTGACCCAATTTTCATGATTCTTTAACCGGATTAAAAAATATGGATTCTTTAACCGGATTTTATATTGTTTGTTTGTTTTATTGGGGTTTAACGTCGTACTCACTTCACTTATATGTCGACGGATTGTCCACTTCACACGGCACCTTGCCTTTTTAAGGTGGTAAACCGGGAAGAAACCTCGTGAAAACCACCCCCGCGATTGCCGGAGCCACAACGTGTGACTCGCTCGTATACCTGATGGTCGACAGGCGGACTCGATCCGGTGAGCGGTACATCGCAGCAGGATTAGTAAACGCACACCCTACCACAAAGCCACGGCCGCGGACCCCCGGATTTTATAAATTTATGGTATTTATGTTCTTCTTTTAGACTTAACGTTAATGGTTAACATATGAGAGCCCGTTGGGGCCATAACTTAACAAGTGTGGTACTTTTCAATGTTATATAAGACTCAATCTAGCCAATGGGTTGATGTCCAGCTACGATATATAAAAATGGATGACAGTAAGGCACGACAAAATCTACGTCACAAAACATATCTGTTTTCCGTCTGCCAGTACTAGATCGGATTTCGTCGATTTCCTCACCACGGTTAGGGGCCGAAGAAAAAAATGTTGGCCGCATTATGACACTTTCTGCTAATACATTTCTATCCCGCAAATGTCACTAGAAGGATACTATGTAAGATGGTATTTATGTCATTTTAGTATTTGTTACAGCTGGTTAGTTCACCTCCAAGTTATTCAAGAACACAACTGAAAACAAATGTCACAAATATAAATAAATATGAATCTGCTGGACAGTTTTTATTTCTTCATGTATGATTGCAATATAATTCAAATTGGTGGAGATGCATTTCCTGTTCTTTCCTAGTCAATGGGGTTGGCCAGTGGTCAAAAAGGGAGATAAACATGTTACTCATATAACCGATTGCCACCTATGTCATTGACAATTAACACTATAATTTAATGAGGATGGTCAGTGATCAAAAGAGGAGATAAATATTTACTCGTATGACCGAAATTGCCACCTATGTCATTGGCTACTAACATTATAATTTAATGAGGATGGTCAGTGGTCAAAAGAGGAGATAAATATTTACTCGTATGACTAAAATTGTCTCCTATACCATGAACTAACAAAAGCATGATGTGAATATGCAATCAAATTGAATGGTTAGTTAATGACAAAGGTAGCACTGCCAGTTATATGAGTGACATATTTATCTTCCTTTTTAGCTACAGGCCAGCCCCATTGCAAAAGGTCACCAGGAAATACTGCCGACTGAGTTTCATTTATGCTGTATTGTTAAGGCTTTATGATTGGCCTTACAACAAATTTGCCGCTAGCTACTGAGTTTGTAGGCTTCTAATCGCCTAACAGCGGTATCTCATGTAGCATGATGCATTGTGGGAGACGGGCCAGGCTAGGAATATGGCGGCTTGACAACAAGAAGTTGGACCGTGATGTTCCATTTTTTTAAACGCGGATTCTG
>JAQQZZ010068452.1:0-22558 GCA_030265115.1 Mopalia vespertina | reverse complement strand
AAGTGGACAATCCGTCGTCATATAAGTGAAATACCCTTGAGTACAACGTTAAACCCCAATCAAACAAACAAACAAAACATCTGGCTAAGGCAGTATGATCCCAATAATAAAGGTTATGCTGTCTGTGCTTTAGCAGCGGGGGAACACGCATCAATCCATCGATCCATCAGTCAGTCAGTCAGTCATTGTATAAATCTCAATTAGCTGTAAGAAAATCATTACAGTTTTAATAAGTTCTTCTTTTCTTGAGTATGACTTGAACATCTTTAATATCTTCCATTAGAAAAAAAAAATATTGAAGAAATTTGTGAATTTGTTTATTGTTACAGAGGAGTGATTTTCCCCACTGACATTGGCCGGTTTGACAGTATGGTTAGTCGCTATGAGTTGCAGGCCTCTACACAACTCCAGGGTAGCTCCCCCCAAAACTCCCCTGTTAGACATGTCAAAGATAAACCACCACGCAGACGTATGTTGATGGATCCTGTTACAGGTAAGCTTTGAAAGCTGTTTTCTAGCTGTGGCACAGATGAATACATATACATGTGTCTTTCCCAAAATGTGATCACTTAATGAAACATAAAAAGCTTCATTGAATTATAATGGAAATTACGGATATATACATGTACCTATATTTGAGGCTTTTTCAAGTCACCCTCTATAGAAGGTACAATAGTAAAGGCTAATAATAAACATGAACAAATTTGACCCATCAGTCAATCCATAGAAGCACTGTTTACATTGTCCCCATACTTCAATGTGACCAAACACATCACATGCTTGTATATGGTGTTGCTCTTTTCAGTTATCTTGTATGTCAATTCTTGTTTATGGCCAAATCACATATAAAACAAAAAATTTGTTTAGAGATGTATATTTGAAGTTAAGGTCTTGCTGGAACCGTTGGGCTCAAAATGAACCAAATTTTTGTTATCGCTTGGATTAAAAATTAGGTATTCAAACTATATGTTGGTGGAAAAAAATTCAAAATTCTAATTACAAACAGTTACATGTAGCCTACATGTAAATTGGAGCCTATAATTTAGTTTTCCCATGATCATATATTCAAGTCGCAAAACGTTAATTGCCTATTTCTGGCACTTCAGTTTTAAGCAGACTCTACAGTTTCCAAGGCGTATTTATAGAAAACTATTCATGTTAGAAACTTCAAATATGTACCATTGGAAAGAGCACAATGTGATCTAGTAAACGGTGCCTCATTTTTCAGAAGTTCGAGTCCTTCATTTGTTTTAATGTTTTCTGAAAGATGTATTTTACATTTTTATAAGACTTTCCAAGGTCGGATAGACAAAAAAATCTACTGGGATTGTTCTAATCAAAATTTAAAAAAATGAGGCACTATTCTACTTGGTCAACTAATTTATTGAGTCTTAACCTTATTGCACTTAGAGAATTAAATTATGAAAAATGCTGTCAATTTTTTTTCTGTTGACATTTATTGTCCACCACTACTATAGTAGGGGGGGGGACTTAGAAATGCTACTCGGCGTCTGTCCGTCCATCCATCCGTCCTTCCGTCCGTCCATCCGTCCGTCTTTCCGTCCGTCACAAATGTTTTTGAACACGCTAGCTTGAAAACAAATTCACCGATTTACTTCAAACTTGGTATGTACCTTCCTCCTGGTAAGATGACTGATGGGATTGCATTTCACCAAATTCTGTCAAACAAAATGGCCGTTAATACATAATTTTAAAATATTCATGCCTGTATTGTTGTGAACACGATAAGTAGAGAAAAAATTCACGGATTATCTTCCAACTTATGATATGGAGCTTCCTCTTATTAAGACAATGGACGGGATTGAATTTGACTAAGTTCCGATAAACAAGATGGCGGCCATTGCATTATTTACAATATTCATGTGTGTATAATTTGTGAACACGATTACTCTGTAACATTTTCATGGATTAATTTGAAACTTGAAATAAAGTCTCCTCCTATTAAAACTAAGGATGGGAGTGCATTTCATCAAATTCCGTAAAACAAAAATTGCCGCCATTGCATTATTTTACAATATCCGCGCCTATGTGCCTGTGTTTTGATATCAAATTAACAGATTAACTTAAAACCTGGAAGTTAGATGTAGTTTCCCCCTAGTAAGACATAGGATACGATTTCATTTCATCAAAATGCGCAAAACAGTATGGCCGCCATTGCATAATTTTTTAATTTTCACGTCTATGTGTTGTAAACATTATAATTTTGAGAACAAATTCACCGAATAACTTGAAAGTTTAACGATAGTTTCCGCATATAAGACAAAGAATGAAATTTTAGTTCTCCAAATTCGGTAAAACAAATTGGCACCCATTGCATAATTTTACAATATTCATGTATATGTTGTGAACTTAATAACTCTAAACAAATTCCTCTCCTTAAGATAACCTATTGGTATGGATATCACCAAGGTCAATAAAATAAAATGGCCACCATTGCATAATTTTACAATATTTACGTCTGTTTGTGTTGTGAACACAATTCCGCAAACCAAAATGGCCATCACTCAAATTCAGATAATAATTTCAAACGTCTCTTTTTCTGTTAATACCAAAGAAAAAAATGAATCTCGCGCGTTGATGGTAGTAAGCCTTCATCTTCGGCATGCGTTCCTTATCATCGAATTGACGAAATCCCCACGGAATGAGACATGTGGCTTTCCGCTCTCATCCGAGATTCATTTAAAACACAAAAAGGCCACACTAATATGAATGAAACACTTTTTCTACACGCCCGATGATAATCGGTTGTATTATGCTATGGCCTGTGTCCGTCCGGATGGCTCCATGTAATCCGTTTGCGTAGCAGAAATCCAAAACTGTTAGGCCTATCTTTCTGAAACTTGGTAGACACATTCACCATCGGGTGTAGCCGGGCCATTTGCTGTTATGGATTCACCTTATTTTGACTTTTTTATTTATTTTTTTATAGATGCACAATGATGAGCTTAGTCATAAATAGAAGCGATTTTCGTTTCCGGTACAGAGCTTATCAATCTTGGTTGGAACATTCACCATCGGTTTTGTTGTGCCGTTCGCTATTGTGGATTCACCAATTTATTAGATTTACTCTTCTTTATTTTTATGGATTTATTGATACAAAGTATGATTTAGTATAAAACAGAAGCGAATTGCGTTTCCGGAGCAAAACTTGAAAATTATATGGCTTCCTTTATGAAACATTGTAGGTACATTTCCATGGACATAAAGTTTGACTTAGACATACCATATTTGGACATGTTTTGTTATTGTTATCACGGTTATCCTGTACATAAATGGTCTATAAGGCACCCCGTGTTAAGATAAGGGATAACAACAAATAATTGAATGAATCCTGGATAAATCCCGATAACATTCTAACTGTCGATCCTTTAAGTGGTCTGTAAAATTTACAATTCTTTCTTCCGTCAATACTTTGGAGCTTAACACCTAAGCTCTTGGCGGTTGGTATATCAGTTTCGTGGACGAAGCGAATAAATGAACCCGTTAAACTGCCTGGTGGGAGGAAGCTTCCTGTTAAATTGGTCCTCTTACATCTAATGCTTAACACAAAGTTGATGTATTTGTTATGTCTTTGTTTTGCGTATCCTGATTGTTTTGCCTTCATTGTTTTTTGCCAGTGGCGTCGAGGGATGTTTTAATTAATACCCAGTGTGTTGTGTGAATACTACGGGTTTTCTGTCCGATTTAATGACTAATAGAAATAATTCATAACAGACCGATTTGACTTTTTCATCATCCATTGGCTGTAAAGTAGACCCCGCATGTGCAGTGGCTGGTCAGTTCACAGGAAGGTAATATGTTTGTTGCATTCCAACACATTTCCCGAGCGTGTAATCGCTTAGGACAATTCCGACTGTACAAAATTCATTATTGAGGTTGAAAGCATGTTTGAATCCTTACTCTCGTTTAAGTGACATGTCTCAGTAAAGTTTAAAACGCGACCTTAACTTTACGGCTACACAGTGCAGCTGCTGTAACGTTATGTATCTGCTCAAATGGAGGTAATTTTTTATTACTTCTGGGAACATGCTTGGGTGACATTTAAAAGCATCGGTATGTTGGAAGGTTTGCTGTTCTACTGCTGATGGGATATTGCAATTATCTTAATGCATCGGCCATGCGGATCACAAATAATATTCACAAATACGCACATTAATATGCTGTTTTCCGTAGAGATATGTTTTTGTTTAACTGAATATATATAACATTGTGTTTTGCCTCGGTCACCATGTTAATTTGGAGTATATCACATATGTTGGATAGCATTCTCTTTGAAGGACACATTCTGCAGCTCGAATTTGTTTGGTGTATTTGGTTGGTCTTTTACATCGTACTCACTGTTACTTCCCCTAATATAACGACTTTACAGTGTGGATTATTGCTGGAAATGCCAAAACTAACGCTGTCACCAGGACAGTTCTGTATTTCCAACAAAATATGTTGGATATCTTATGACCAGTCCTGTTGCATGGCGTTTTCTAACCCAAAAGGCAATACGAAACGGACTACAGTTGTTGTGGCTTGTGATGTCAATCAGTAGTCCTACACTGTCACGTCATGCTTTACGTCCAGATCTGTATTCGCCTCGACTGTATGTTTTATAAGTACGGTTACCTCCGTTTATGCAGATGGCACAATTTTAAAGGAGTGAAATAGTCTTCAACCCCAATTAAATTAGCTTCATCTGTAAGTCGAAATGCGCCGACGACCCTTATCATTAATTCCAGGACACAAATATCAATGTTACTATCCCTCAAAATTACGACTTAATGTGCTTCTCTCTAGTGGCATAATTAAGTTGGTGTAATGTTTGATAGGTTATTTTTTCATGCAAATATGACTAATTCTATCAAACGTGTAGAACAATGTTTGTTCTTACCACGTTATGTTTGGTGTCAGAAGTGGGATTGGGATAACTATGGTACAACAAGAAGACATTCCGGCTATCATTCAGAAGCTACAAGAGTAGGGAAAACATAAATCTACTGAACTGGTATATGTCTCTTCAACCAGAAAGATAAAGCGTTTTAGAGACGGATTTAGAAAATTCAACTGACTTCCCGATTCACGAATGGATCAGCGTTGTTAATTGTCAACTGGCCACAAGGAACCTAAGCAAGAAACAATAGCTTGCAATATCAACCAACTTGCTGGAAAGCCCGACAGGAAATACTTGGGCGTGGAGAGCTCGAAGATCCAGAACTCATTTTGGAAATCCTATTCAATGTATTTGGTGATAGAAACACCCTGACTTTCAGAAAACGTTCATTTCGATGACCGATACAATTGATCGAGATTTAGGGACTGTGCTTAGTCAAGTTGATGACGTTGACCACGTTGTTTCTTACGTTAGCCTTACTCTTAAAAAGAGTGAGAAAAATTATACCGTAACTGATATTCGGTGTCGTTGCGCGACACAGGAAATAATGAAGTCATGTCCAGAGTCCACGATGGCAGGTCATTTTGGCGTACGTAGAAATTGACATAGCGATTGGTGGTTTGTTATGGTCTGTGCCGTAAGATAGTGTTGCAAATATTGTGTTGAATGTTGACGTACTCCTAAACATGTTACAAAAGCTCCTTTGGAATTGTTCAACCTTTTGACAGAATTGCTGTGGATGTAATGGGTCCTGTGCCCGAAACAGTGAATGGGTATAAGTACTTTACAGTATTTGAGGATACCATGACTAAATGCTAATATGGTTAAACCTGGATGCAGATACATGCACCAACAACAGCAAAAAGAGATGAATCGTCTGACTCAGATGGAGACTTGACGGATTTTAGGATGTTACTACAGAGGTTCCTGGAGCTGAACCAGAACATTTCCGTTCTCGTCAAGGTCCTTACGGTCTTAGACCAAGATCAGTTCGTCACAAAGCTTTGTCTAAGGACGGGGGAATGTGGAGAGACCTCTTCCTTTACTATTAACCGTTAGTACGTTAGTACTCATTTATGCTATAGGTTTGGGTTTCAAGAGAGGTTGTGGCGCACAAGTCTAGGGAACAGCGTGGTCTGTTGGATCGTTTAGTGACTTCTCCCGGGGAACATGGGTTGTGACATTTTTGTCTATTTCAGATCGCTCCGAACAGCAACGTCACTTCTGAGAACCGCAGTTTCAACCAGTGCATCCATCCATCATATGACGGGTGTAAGAGTGACTTATCTTTGCTGTGAACAATAACGTCACTTCCGGATTTGAAATTCACTAATAAGCGGTTATGCCTAATCGGTTGCAAATTCGAAACATTTTTTTATCTTTCAAAATATACTACAAAAATAATAAGTTTTGATCGAAAATTGTTGGTCTTTATTTTAGTGTCCACCTCCACTATGGTAGAGGGGGGGGGGGTGGACTTAAAAATGCTACTCGTCCTTCCGTCACAAATATTTGTGAACACCCTAGATTAAAAACAAATTCACCGACTGACGGATGGAATTGCATTTCACCAAATTCTGTAAAACAAAATGACTGTTATTTTACAATATTCATGCATATATGTGTTGTGAACAGGATAAATAGAGAATAAATTCACAGATTAACTACAAACTTCCTCCAATTAAAACAACAGATGGGATTGCATTACACCAAATTCCGCAAAACAATATGGCCGCCATTGCATCATTTTACCATATTCATGTTTGTATATATACATATGCTGTGACAACAAGTCTGTAACTAATTCACCGATTAACTTGAAATATTATAGCCTCCTCCTATTAAAACAACGGATGGGAACGCACTTCACTAAATTTCGTAAAACAACCTGGCCGCCATTGCATAATTTGACAATTTTCACGCGTCTGTTGTGAACATGATATCTTGAGTTAAAGTTCACAGGTTTACTTGAAGTTAGCTTCCTCCTATTAAGACTTAGGATGGGATTGCACTATTGATGCCTATGTGATGTAAGCATGATAATTTGACAAAAAATACACCGATTGACGTGAATTTTGTGCTGTGGCTTCCTCTCCTTAAGATGACGAATTGGTATGGATATCAGCAAATTCCGTAAAACAAAATGGCTTCCATTCCATAATTTGACAATATTCACGCTTGTGTTGTGAACATGATAACTTGAGTTCAAATTAACAGATTAACTTGAAACTTGGAAGTTAGCTTCTTCCTATTAAGATTTAGGATAGGATTGCATTTTATCAAATTACGCAAAACAATATGGCCGCATTTGCATAGTTTTGCAATATTCAAGCCTATGTGTTATGAACATGAAAATTTGAGAATAAATTTACTGAAAAACTTGTACTGTAGCTTCCTCCCATTAAGACAAAGGATGGGATTGCATTTCACCAAATTCCGTAAAAAATGGCCGACATTGCATAATTTTACAATCTTGATGCCTATGTGGTGTAAGCATGATAATTTGACAAAAAAATCTACCGATGAACGTGAATTTTGTGCTGTGGCTGCCTCTCCTTAAGATGACGAATTGGTATGGATATCAGCAAATTCCATAAACAAAATGGCCACCATTGCATAATTTGGCAATATTTACGTCTGTTAGTGTTGTGAACGCAAGACTTGAGAACGAATTCACAGACTTATTTCTAACTCGGAAAATAGTTTCCTCTGGTTAAGAAACAGATTGGATGGCATTTCACCTAATTCCGCAAACTAACATGGCCATCGCTCAAATTCAGATATTAACTTCAAACTTTGTGTTTTCTGTTAATACCATAGATGTGGATGTATTTCAACAAGTTTCACAAAAAAAATGTGTCCGACATTGCATTCTGCACTAATATAGTGATAAACACCATAACTTTTACTGTTTTACTCTTTGAAGGAAAAAAACAATACATGTGTAAGTAGGAAAAGTTGATTTGTCTTGGATTCTGAGCATATTTTTTCAAAATAAGGCTTTAGATGTGGACCTGCTTGCTACTCGGCTTGTTTAATTAATAACTTGAAAAATGAATTTAAACGCCTGTGAATGTCACGGCCTTTGATAATGCAATAATTAGTACATTGACGTACAGAGACTCATTTTGTTGCTGGCATCATGTAAAGTTTGTGACGTTTCTATAAATATCGGCTTCGGAATCGATTAGGGGTTAATCAAAATATTACTTATTTTGTATTTATAATTATCTTTGTGACTTTAAAGGCAACGCATAAGCTT
This sequence comes from Mopalia vespertina, assembly GCA_030265115.1. Classification (NCBI taxonomy): domain Eukaryota; kingdom Metazoa; phylum Mollusca; class Polyplacophora; order Chitonida; family Mopaliidae; genus Mopalia; species Mopalia vespertina. The sequence continues at coordinate 14,396 of JAQQZZ010068452.1, read as the reverse complement.
TCATGTTCGCTCTGAAGTCACCTTCATTGTAGGCAAACACGACCGGTCATTCTATTATATTCCAATCCAGTAATTACAATAAGGTACGCGATCATTTAGCCACCTACACAGCTCTTCATTAACACAAGAGGTGACATCCGGAAGCCAGCTAATGGAGCAAATACATAAATTTATCTTTATTAAAGGATAAAACGTTTGACAATAATTACTCAGCCACAAAGAAAAGTGATTTTCTTTCAAGCAAGTAATTTACTAGAAAACGTTATGGATTGTTCAAATGGCAGGGTCGACTGCTATGCGTGGTTTTAATAACAGTAATCAGTTTTTGTTTGATGTCTTCTCTCGCTGTTACGGCAACAAAGTGAGCTCTTTCGGGTACCGATGTGACATTTAATTAAAATCTCCGCCCAATCGGTAGCACTGAAATGGATGGACGTAAACGGTTCGAAGGAAGAGAGAATTATTTCATTCTGTTTTAGGCGGAGGGATGGGGCGGAGCTTCCTGGTGCTCTCAGTGCTGAGGGGCAACATGACCCCAATCTGTGTGATGTCTTAGTATTACGTCTTGTGATTGTCCTGTCCTGTTTTGTCTTTGTTAGTTGCCAGTGGTGCCGAAGGTGGTTTCCTTCACCCATTGGCTGGTACCCCATCAGATGAGTGAAATAACCCGAAGTAAGGTGTTAAGTTTTAGAATTACTGACTTTCCGTTGCATAGATGACTGGTCAAATATAAGGAAGGGTCATTTTATTAATTAATGATCAGATGGCCGAAAGATGTATGGTTGTGTTTGGGCAAATCAGAACTAGAAATACACCCAGACAACATAATGGTGCCGTCCAATAGTTTCTGAGAAACCTGTCTTTCTTTATTTTGTCTTTGGTTGTAAAGTATTGGCTTGCCATTAAAGTTTAGATTTACGCTGTATGTAGTAATAAAGCTGACGTCATTGTCAAAGAACTACGTTTAAGCCCCCACCAATGGAGCCGCACACTAGGTTTATCACCGGTAGGTCTGTTCGTCCGTCCGTCTGTAATGTTTCCCGCATAAGTCTTCATAAGTCTTCAATCAAAATATGTAAACAATTTTAGTTAATTTATTATTATTATTTTTTATTTTACAATTATAGCTGTTTAGCTTAAAACAATTATTTCGGCATTATCCACAGTTCCCATAGGAGTCTCCAGTCAGATCAAATGGAGGTATTGAGTGAAACCTGTACAAAACCGACATCTGCTTACGTCAAAACCTTTTCAAAACGGACACATTTATTTGGTCTATAGGCCAGCGGTCGTGGCTTTGTCTGTCGACTATCAGGTATATCAGTGACAGTGCCACACGGTGTGGCTCCGGCAATCGCAGGGGGGATTTGTGGAAGATTTCCTCCCGATTTTTCCACCGTATTTAAGCAAGGAACGGCGAGACATGAACAATCAGTCGTCATATATGAAATACCCTGGAGTACGACGTTCAACCCCAACCAAATAAATAAAAAAAAATTTGTGTATAATATGGATTATACCCTTGCTAAATCAGAAACCGTTTACTATAGAAATGGACCTTCTGTTAAATCCGGATGCTATTAAAACTATGATCAATTAACCTTCATTAACTGACACAGCAACCGGACCTCCTACTCACCTAGTATTGTCTGCACCGGCTGGCACAATATGCCCCATACAGACACCGATGCGGCACTGTTGTCTCGGTTGTATAGTGTTTAAACATGTCGTGAATACAACTGAGGTTACTTTACTTCAAGCTTCGGTACCTAGGCCTACTTTAATGGGTTCGCTTAAATTCAACGAGAGGATGTCCATTGTCTTGCACAAGGGGATGTCATGTTAGTGAAACAACCCAGAACATGCGTTAAACGATAACAAAGCACTTAAGGGAGCACAGTCCTTAAGGATTTTCAAAGCGGCAGCTATACTGCACATACTGAAATGAAGCGCACCAAACCAATGGAAACGTTATTGTCTTCAGGCTATGCACTGCTTTGAATGTAATGCATTAAATTATTTAGAAAAGCATTTGTTGAAGCTTGCCCTGGTGCTCTCGGGGCTAAAGGGAAACACGATTTCGATCTGTTTGTAATGTCGTTATATTGCGTCCTGTGATTGTCCAGTTTTGTCCTGTCCTGTCTTTGTGTGTTGCCAGTGTTGTCGAAGGTTGGTTTATTCGTCAATTGGGCGGACACGCCGTCGTTTGAGTGAGTAGCCTTAAGTACGATGTTAAACCCCAATCAAAACAAACAAACAAACAAAACTTATTGAAGCAAGGCGGTTTTTAAATAACCTTGAGAATGACCAATCAAGCCAATTAATATATAATACAGAGTAACCATTATGAATAAATGGAAGTACTAAAGACAAAGACAATGCTTAATTTTCATGCTGAGGCATAGAATGCATTCATTTTCTTTGAAACAGAATGACCAAAATGACTCGTAACAAAACCATGTCCATCACACGCTCTCACAAAGAATAACTAAGGTTACAGTTCATATCAGTTTCTAATGAAGCTACCCAGGGAAGATGACCTCATACTAATCTGGGACTCCGACACAGATAGTAATTACGGTCATGATATCAACAACATGTCACGTGATTGGTCGTTACACAATGGCTTCTGTTTTCTTTATGTACAATTATTGAGCTCAATATATATTTTATTTATTCAGTCCTCACAACACTCGAATGATTTAACTAAGATTGGTAGTGGGGTTATAAGCACCATGATTACATCCAGGATCCAGAAAAATTATACTTTTCTTTAATTAGTCGTTTAAAACTCCATATACTTTGTAAAGAAATAGACTACTGGTTATTTCAACTATAACTAAAATGTGAAAGCTTTTCGTATGATTTCATAAAATATTTTCGGCATCAGTCTCGTAAACAGACTTTTTGGAACAATATTAAGAATTATATAATTTGTATGGATGACACGTTTTCATTTGTTGGTCTAGGTTACATATGTTTCCCATAATGAACAGCGTTAATACCTCTGCCACTCTCTCTCTCCGTCGCTTAGTTCTAAATTTCGTTCAAATAAATATATATGGACAAGTCTATCGTGGCTGACACATAAACTGTTAGAAAAATATGGCTCTAATGGAACGCAATACGGTTCTTCAGCCATGGCTCTGGTGGAACCCTTTACGGTTCTTCAGCATTGGCACTGGTGGAACCCTTTACGGTTCTTCAGCATTGGCACTGGTGGAACCCTTTATGGTTCTTCAGCATTGGCACTGGTGGAACCCTTTATGGTTCTTCAGCCATGGCACTGGTGGAACCCTTTTCGGTTCTTCAGCCATGGCTCTGGTGGAACCCTTTACGGTTCTTCATCCATGGCTCTGGTGGAACCCTTTTTGTAGAAATAATTTTACCTCCAGAAATAATTATTCAATTAGAGTTAAAATTATATTTACTTATATTAGTTCCAGTATTTACTACGGTTAAGTTATTTTAACTCCAGTTGAAATATTATCTACATAAGTAGAAATAGTTTAACTCTAATTGGAATTCATTCTACTGAGGTAGAGGTTAAAAAAAGAATTGTATAATCGTGTAACTTATAAATCACCGTACACTCGAACACATAGTTTGAACGCGAGGTACATCCTAAACCAACCAGCATTGTTTATCTTATTATTTAGATTTGATACGTTTTGGCTGCACCGATTTCACTCGGTGTTTACTTTGGTATGGGACTTCTTGACAGTTGGTAATCGTGACTCGTAATCTTTCTCTGGTTTGAAAAGTGAAATATCTGGAAATCGCATGTTCAATTAGTCCTTACTCCACTGAGACCCATTTCGAATAACCGTTGGAAATGGTCCTGTCCTACAGTAGGATGAACCTTCACGTTTACAGAACATAGTGTAGAAAATGAAATTTAATAAGTCTTTTTCGAGAAATGGCACCAAGTTGTGAAAGTTACTGCGGTTATTTCTCCCCAGCAACATCAGCAGCAATTCATAACGTTGTCTACACGATGTCTTTATGCACTATTGTATCATTTATATCATCATTTGTTCCAATTCGAACGAATCAAACTGGTACAACTAAACGTTTACAATAAACTGGATATTTCAAGTGTTTCAGTGTATGTAATCTTCTCGCAATCTACCCTTTCTCCATGATCAGAGCGGTATGTTTTCCGGATTGTCTCAGAGATCTAGCTGGAAGAAAGGAGTCGTTGTGAATTGTGAGATACACATCCACTTAATGGGTGATTAATGTCACATAGGCTCAGGTCCCTGACATAAAGCAGCGCATCAGATGTCCGTTGAATTTTTTTGTTGCATTGGTCTTGTCTCATCTTTCATTTTCCAGCTGCTTCTGGGGACATCAGATACTCAATTATAAAGCGGATATACTGAGCAATAGCACCACCAGCAACAGTCGTCCGATGACACAAACACCCGTGCTCTAAATATTTCTCTTCTCGTTTAACTCGATGGCGTTTAAAATCAGAATTACTCAATCGTGCTGGAGAACAAAGTAAAAAAAAATACAATTTACTCAAACAGAATACGTAATCCGAACTGCTCATGTGCGTATGTGTGCTATATGTGTTTAACCAACTAGAATTGCGCTGATCGATTAAACAAACACTTATTGGGGGTATAGCCTATTCACTTCGGAACGTAATAGTGCCATCATTTCAAATCATCATTTTATCATTTCTGTCATCATTTGTTCCAGTTCGAATCGATGACATAATGATTAACTATTGTATTATATACATGTAATATATAAACTGCTTATTCAATTAGCATGAATTAAACAGAAATATCAAATTTCTTACTACTACTTATTACTGTTCACCTTGCTCAGTTAACAGTTTTGCAGTGTATACCAATACCAATTCACTAATACGGTGCACCGTTATACTTTTTAGTAACCCCAAAAATTAGAGCTGGAAAATCCACTACCTTTACATCTATAGTGTGCACTCAACATAGTTCTGTTCCATCAATCTGTTCACGCTACACTATTATGTTATCGAAATATTACCTCAAATGCAAAGTGTTGTTGACTTTCTTTAATGTAACAATGCTATATCATGTATGCTTCGGCAAATCTGGTCACTTTGTTATTGTCTTTATCTTACCTAATCCGAATTCCCCAGGCTGTATGACATAGCATCCGCTGTGATCCTGCCAGTCGAGAATAGTGTCCAACCATTCCGCAGTGAAAAACTGTCGATAGCCAAGCATTCCACATAGAGCAGCTGTAGTAGGAGAAATGTGTATGACATCATTGCAAATTTGAACATTCCATATTTGTGGTAAAAAGGACTCGTACAAGGATTTTACTCATGAAAGTAACATCGAATAAAATAATTAAGTGAATATGATGTTAAAATTGGACTGAATTCCATAAATCAATTGTGGCAATAAAGAGTTTAACATAATACACTAGTAGTGTAATTCGGGAAAACTTTAACTTCATTCAATATTTCAACATGTATTATGCAATTTTTTCTTTTCGAATTAAGTATAACGGTACAATACACTTTTGTAAAACGGTTCGCCTTTAAAAAAATCTTTGTTTTTTGTGTTTTAAGAGAGCAAAAATGTCGGAATATTGATAGTATTTGAAGTAACTTATTAATGATACGGAAAACATCTGATCTTGGTTGCATACCTTGTTCCATAAAGAGGTCTTGTTTATTTACAGGAAAGTCGGCGTCAGCAATTTTCTTTGCTTCTGTCAGCATATTGACACAGAACCCTTCCGCCAAGTGGTCGGGTGGATTCTGACCATGGTGGATAGCCTTCTGTGTCATCTGGGCACCGCACCCGAACTGTCATTTAACAACGAAATAGCACACTGTATTCAAATGAATGTAACAATAACCAGTACCTTGCTTGGTATGTAATTTGCATTTGATGATTGGTAATGATTATAGTTGTTCAGCAAAGAGATATAGATGACGAAAGGTATATACAAAGTTATGTAACGTAACTGACTGTCTATGGTAAATTCTTTATATAGTAGCCGTATTAAACATAAACAAAATGTATTTGAGTAGAAACACATTAAGCCGGTGGCTTTTCCCGAGCAACATTTAAAAGGCTAACTGTAATCAACCAAATGAGCGCACAGCAACAACTACTTTCGCAAGTCTAAAGTGGGCGTGCAAGATTTGAATATATATATTGTATTTTTAATGCAGAGAAAGAAAAATTTGCCTGCAGATTTAGGTTTCATTTGTCTTAAGTTGTCCATCACCCAAGTTGGGTAGTGGGGGAGGGGGTGGGGGAGGGGTCATATTTCTCAAATAATTTATTTGAGTTAGTCATTACATTACTCTTTTGATGGCCGCGAATCCGCTTAACAGACCGAGTGTGGTCATTTCACAAAAGGGATTTAATAATTGATCAACATGTATTTTGAAACCTGTTAAATAGTTTCACGCAAACACAGACATCAGACACCATTTTGTACATCCGTCAACAGCGATAAGTATGTGCAATCGGAGCTGGTTTGAACGTTGGAAACAAAATAAAGAGAGTCGCCTTTACAAAGGCCATGGCTGTTCGCCAATCCAATTTCATTTCCTTTCGGAAATAAATACTGTTTTAGCTAAAATAAATGATATGCCTATATCTAGGAGGAAAACGGAAATATCACTTGTGTATTTCAAACGAATTGCTTTGTGGAATGATGGATATGGACTTTGTGTTGAAGAACACTACTACTAAGGCTTTTCGAAAACACAAACATTTAAGTATTCGAAATGAAACCATAAAATGTTTCCGTAAAATGGTTATCATTTCCGTCATGAACCAAAATATGTATTGCTTACCTGGTGTCCAATCTGTAAATAAAACACCTGATGAGAGAGTGAGTACGATTGGTATCCAGGTGGAGTCATTAAAGCCCAGCATCTATCTGATATAGTACATGGCACTTTTGTATGTAAGCTGAAATACAAGGTAGATGATTGCTCTTTATGAATATCACTATGTTTTATCTTAGTTTACAATAGTTTAAACACCAACGAACATAATGTTGTTGATTTTTTTTTATATTTATAAAAAAACTAAAATCAATGTTTTATTTTACTATAACTCGGCCATAGTCTCTATCCTCGTTTCAGATTAAACATTCGGAACAGCAATAAATTCAGTCAAGCAAGTATCTTCTTCACTTTTTTTCTTCAATACGATAAACAACCAACTCACCCTGTCCCGAAGAATTCAGCCAAACAATTATCAGAATCTTCCTCGTGCATAGCTTCACCTTGACCTTGAGCAGGAAAAACAAGGGCAGGATCAAGGTCCCGACTTGGTAAATTAATTTCCCAGAATCCTCTGCTTAAAATCGGACCGATTTCTAAAAAAACAGAATATACTCCATGTCATTATTACGTCATGTTAGTGATAGTAAGAGATATGTGTTGTATAACGACATATGACTGATATGTTGTCTTCCGGCTGGTGGTTATATCAGTTGGTATGGTAGCTACAGTGTTTGAACCCCCCAATTCGTGTTATTGCCCTACTTCGGATGTTGAAATAGCACTCAAATCTTTAATTAAATAGAATTACCGGCTTAATATAGGTTTAATATCCCCATCCAATAAATTCTGTACCCTTTTATTAGGGCATGGAAGAGAGAAAAATGGCGGGTCGACAACAAATACTTGAACCGTTTTTCCATATTTTGGGCTAATGGGCGATTTCAAGCGTTGTTTGGCATATAAAATATGTCAGAAAGTTCAGTATATCAAATAGTAGACAGTTCTTATCGAACCGATAATAGCCGGTAAGGGATAACACTTGAAATTACACAGTTCTGTGTTTCTCTAAATAAGGATAGACTATTAGAGACACAGAACTCTGCATCTATTGGTATAGTGTCACAACTTGGAACATATCTCAACCAATACCTATCCAATTGGTTGAGTTTTGGTCGTGTGAGGTATAATTGCAATAGATTGTCACGCAATGGGAGTAAGTTATTTGGATTAGACGTGAGTTATTAACCATATTAAACTAAAAACTTAACAAAATAATATTTATTCTGTAACGAACGAAGTGTATCATGACACCGTTTTTTGCATTATTGATTTCTGGATTTATTGACAAGCAACGTTTCACTGCAGATATTGGCACCGTTTCCAAGCTTATTAAAGCTAATCATTAGCTTGGAAACGGTGCTAGTATCTACACTGAAACGTTGTTTGTCTTTCTATCTCAGCTTGTAAGACCCATTTATGGTCTTGCTGGACCCTTTTGGGTAAAAATGAACCAAATTTGTTTATGGCTTAGATTAAAAGTTAGGTATTCAAACTATATTTTGGTGAAAAAATTAATTCGAAATTCTAATTACAAACAGTTAAATTTTAGCCTATATTTTAGTTTTTCCGTGATCATATATTCAAGTCGCAATACTTTAATTGCCTATTTCTGGCACTTTATTTTTAAACAGACTCTACATTTTCCAAGACGTATTTCTTAACACTGTTTATGTTAGAAACTTAAAATTTGGACCATGCTAAAGAGCACCATGCGATCTAGTAAAGAGTGCCTCACTTTTTAGAAGTTCGTCCTTGATTTTTCTTAATGTTTTTTAATGTTTTAAGTTGTATTTTACATTTTTTTTAAGACTTTCCAAGGTGGGATAGACAAAAAAATCTACAGGGATCGTTCTAATCAAATTTTTTTTTTAATTTGAGGCACCGTTTACTAGTTCAAGGACTATTCTACTCGGTCAACTGATTTATTGAGTCTTGTCGTTATTGGACTTCGAGAAATAAACCATGAAAAATGCAGTCAATTTTTTTCTGTTGACATTTGCTCGTTTTGCGATATTTTTTAGAAATAATGATTGGATTTTCACCACATTATATATGGTACAGATTTATATTCTTCTGCATAAGAGACTAAATACAACGGGTGTTCTGAAAATCGACCACGGGGTCCAGCAAGACCTTAAACAAGTTGAACGAAGCTTACTTTCAAACTCCAGCGATAGACAGACCAGTCGGCCAATAGAATGGCTAGAATTAAAAAAATTTGTGTGCAACGAGCACACAACTGTACACGGGATTGCTCGCCACTTAATACGGTTGGTCGTGCTTTGTATTCAACGTTAGAAACGCATATCAAATATTTGTTAAGGTCGTGCCAGAGCGATCAGTGAACAAACCCTTACTGATACGTGTTTAGTAATATTCAACCGACTTAGACTCAACTATTATCATAATAGTTAAAGACTTAATCATTAACATGTGGTGGCCTTGGAAACGTTGTTCAGTGATGATGTGAAATTAAAAAGGGGGGAAATAAGACTATGGGGGACAAAAATAAAAAGACCACTCCCTAATGAAAATAATATCACAGCTGGAATAGTTTGAAAGCGAACATATATTTTGAATAAATACATTTTTCTCTCTTCATTTATTCAAAATATATATATAACTTTGGGTTAAATAAATCAGATTTGGAGAATTCCTATGATATAGCCTCTTCACGAGAAAAGAATTATAATATATTTGAAAGAAAGGGTTATCTTTTTTTGACGGATTTCGGCTATTTCTAGCTTTACGTTTAGTATGTTACCTAATGACGTATACAGTAGCCACGACATAGGTGTATGGTTGGCCAAGTCGACACTATACTACGTGAGTGTTTAAAGACGACTATAGTATTTACGTATCTTTTTTTGTTCCAAATGACATGTCTTCCGATTTCTGACGCGTACATTTTGACCAAGGTCACGTAAGATAACAAACATTGACATGAGACAAAAATTGTAACGTGAAATAGTAAATTTAGAAAATACTTTTCTTTGAAATCAGGCGATTTAAATGGCTGGTTAAACGCCTTGTCATTTTTAAACACTCACGTAATATAGTGTCGACTTATGACGCACTTGGCCCACCATACGTTTACGCCTTGCCCCATATAACGGCATGTCTACCCAATGGGTATATTTATTGATTTATTTATTTTCTGGCTTAAAACCAATATTAACTTATATAATCAATATATTCCAATAATAAAATGTATATACATGGCATTAGTTTCCGTGTGGCTGATCGTTTGGAACTGAGGCTCGTGTTTATGGATATTCGGACCATATTCCAAAAACCTCACTCACAGACTAATAAAATAAACTAAGACACGAACACGCTTACATAACAAGACAATGTAGTATAGGCAAAAGAAAACGGCATCTTCGGGATAACGTTAATATTAGACTCACTGATCAGAGGAGGGATTATTTGCAATAGTAGACTGCTTCTTTTGGTAAGGTGACGGCCTGGTGCCTTTGGCAAACATATGTCTCTTGGAATCACTAACAGATGCACCGGTTGTGTTATTGGCCAGTGCATCATAGTCTCGAGCTTCTGGAACCTAATAAAACAAGGACAGTCAAATTAAAAACAATTTACATACGATTATATCAGATACCATGACATATCCATAAAACAGTTTTGTTGCTTGAGTGTGGGTACGGATATGTCAGCAACAATGCTACTCGGTTTGTTGGCATACTTAATTTTGTTTACTATTTTCCATGAAAGTCAATTTCACATATTGAACAGCTATTCCTACAGTAGCCTAGTTATGGTTGTCAAGCCGTTTGGACACTCCCAGACCAGTGGCTATTTGCCGTATACAAATCCATTCATTATAACAACTGATAAAGGAAGCGCCGTTTGTCGCGGATATCCAGAATGGGATTATATTTTTAAATATCCAATCACAGTCATATATTAGCCGTTTCTAATATAACTCTTCATACAAATATTGATGGGCTCCCGACAATTTTTACAGACAGCTAAGCTGTTAACGGCCTTAGCCTTAAATAAACAAACAATTGTAGTCTGAAACGCCAATAACCTAATTGATTTTTTTCGCAGTGGGTACTCTTCTGAACATCAGAGGTAGCGGCACAAACTAGCCTTTTGTCAGCGAATAAACACAAAAATATATATAAATAGCCACTGATCAGTGAGCTGAACCTTTTTAAATTTTCTATTTTATAAAACTATATTGTATGTAACCTTTGTAAATAAACACTTTTTAAAACATATTATGACGTTTATGTTTTTTAGCAAGAGCTGTTCAGGCCTATAATTAAATGTCTTATTTCTGACTTCCCATGCCTTACCTCCTCGCCTAATTTCAGCTCTTTACGTGTGAGGTCTGGGTCCAGAGATTGGCCAAAGCCCTGGTAATAACAAAACAATAATGTAGACAAATTAGTGATGTGTGTTTAAAAGTTATTTGTGTTATGGAGCTACAAGTTGCAAACTAGAACAGAAGTGAACACAGCTCACATATGATACCCCCGCAGATATACTAATTTCTATAATCAATTAAAAATTCAATATAATGTGAATATTTTTGTAAACCTCCTATCAACGGAAATGTCAGCAAATGTCAGCACCAATGCTACTCTGTTTGATGGCATACATAATTTTGTTTACTATTCCATGAAAGTCAATTTCACATATTGAACAGCTATATAATATAATACTAAATGGAACTTTAGTTTTTAATCATTTATTCCAACTTACTCTTCCTGGAGTCCTAGACAATAAGACAATAGTGTACAATATTATTGTTCACTTCACTATAGTGAATTAAGCAGTTTTAAAATCAGTTTATTTATTTTTTTAATAATCTTTTATTAATAGATTTTATTGTGCTACCTTTGTCAAATGAATATATATATTTTATCAACTATCTGTGCGGTTCCTCAACCTAAGAGTTTTTCTATATTAAGCTGACAGACAGTGAGATTAAAGGAGAAGGCACGCCTTTTGGTAGTGGGTTTTGGTCGATTTTTAAATTCTTTTTTAGTAACATAACAGCCATCAGATTAAGAAACTAATTAATATTACGCCAGTAATCACAAATTTACAAACCGGAAGTGACGTACGCGGTGCAAGTGACACACCATAACAACACCATTCCATATGCTTTAGCTACGCTATACCTATCATATCTGAGTCAATTTCTTCTCTGAATTTTTCTATCGGCAGAATTATTACCGTACAGGTTTGTACCATATTATTCTAAAGAAGAACTAGAAGCCAGGAAGAAAGATATAAGTTAAAGACCGATATATACAACAGTGTGTAGGCCTAGATGCGAATAGGTCTACGTATCCTTTATAGAGTTGTATTATACTGTCAATAGCCTAGTCGCACGGGAGACAAGTTATGGCATGGTATAATGACCTGAAAACGTAAAAAGCAATACAAAAATGTCATGAAAATGGAAAGGACAGCTTAAGTTAACAGGTGATAGCATGAATGGGAAACTAAAACTTTCTATATCAGTACTCAGTCCAAGCTCTTCTTCTGTGCTACCTTTACTGATACTAGGCTGGGGATCAGTGTCAAGCTCAGCGTCTTTCTCCCGTTGTTGACTAGCTGATCCCGAGGCAACACTGCCCTGCCTTCTTTCTGTCTGGCGTCGATGCTCCTCGTGAAAGCACTACTGTCTATCCGAGTCTTTTGTTATGGGCCAAATGGAAATACACACGGTATACAGCATCCCTTTTTAACTTATGTTTGTTAGCTTTAAATCGGTCAATTCTTGCTGAAGGTCCCTTTCATAATCGGATGGCACAAAATGTTTTACGCACACTCTCAAGTTCTTTAACATGTCAAATGATGCATTTTCTGGCAAATCCTTGTTTCTGATTTTTACCAGCCACTGCCTTAAAAAACAGAATCTTTCGGGAAACAGTGAAACGGATCAAATTCCTCTTGCAATACCCAATCATAATTCTCATATCCAAGTACTAAAAAGGCAGGCATAATTTCTGTCAGAAATTAGATAGTCATACATTTAACACTGCAATACGTACGATATGTGTGTCACTTGCACCGCGTACATCACTTCCGGTTTGTAAAATTGTAATTACTGGCTAAATATTAATAAGTTTCTTAATCTGAGGGCTGTTATGTTAATAAAATAGTATTCAAAAACGAACAAACCCACTTTAAAATCGCGTGCCTTCTCCTTTAATGTATACATTTATTCATTTAAGCATGTTTGTATTATTTGTTGTTATCTATTATGTATTGTTTTATGTTGTTATCGTATATACCTGTAAGCTGGCTACTTGCCTATTGGTTATGAAGTCAATATTCACTATACTGATGTTTTCTACCTAAGTACCTGATTGAAGAAAATATTAAGTTTGGTAAAAAAATATTAAATGGTTCACCAGATAGGCTCCGGAAACCAAACATATTGCACATATTAACATTTGACCGTTACGATAGCAATATGCAAATAGGTATGCGCTGTAGAGACGTAAAAATAGCAAAAAGAGACGTAAAAATAACAAAAAGCTATAAGTACCTGATTGAAGCAAATATAAATGTTGGTATAAAGATATTGAAACGGTTAGTGTCATTTTAGCAATGCTCAGGAAAGCAAAGTGTGATGGATGGAAAATCGGACGGACGGACGGACAGACGCAGCAAAACAAAAAATAGCATAAAAGTTACATTGCAATATGCAAATTAGGTATGCGCGGTAGAAACGTAAAAATAGCAAATAACAATCCAAGTACCTGAGTGAAGTACATATAAAGTTTGGTAACAAAAAAATTGAACGGTTCTTAAGATAGGCTGTGGAAACTAAAAGTATTGCACATTAACATTTGACCTTTAATATTGCAATATGCAAATTAGGTATGCACTGTAGAAACGCAAAAATTAGGCACAACCTAAGTACCTGATTGAAGCAAATATAAAGTTTGGTAAAAATATATTGAATGGTTATCGAGATATGCTCCGGCAAGCAAAGTGTGACAGACGGACCAAATATGTTGGGAATGTTACCAATTGACCTTTAAGATTGCATTATGCAAACAAGGTATGCGCTGTAGAAAAGCAAAAATAGCAAAAGGCACAACCTAAGTACCTGATTGAAGCAAATATAAAGTTTGGTAAAAATATATTGAACGGTTCTCTAGATAGGCTCCGGAAAGCAAAGTGTGAAAGACGGACCAAACGTATTGTACATATTAACATTTGACCTTTAAGATTGTAATATGCAAATTAGGTATGCGCTGTAGAATCGTGAAAATAGAAAAAGGCACAACCTAAGTACCTGATCGAAGGAAATACAAAGTTTGGTAAAAAAAATATTGAACGGTTCTCTAGATAGGCTCCGGAAACCAAACGTATTGTACATATTAACATTTGACCTTTAAGATTGCGATATGCAAATTAGGTATGCGCAGTACAAAAGCAAAAATAGCAAAAGGCACAACCCGAGTACCTGATTGAAGCAAATATAAAGTTTGGTATATGAATGTATTGAACGGTTATCGAGATATGCTCCGGGAAGCAAAGTGAGATGGACAGAAGAACGGACGGACATTTGGAGCACTATATACCC
>JAQQZZ010068441.1:0-22564 GCA_030265115.1 Mopalia vespertina | reverse complement strand
ATGATTATCAAGATTCGACTAACGATGTGGCGTCCACACGCTGTTTGACTTTCTGATGAATTGGCGGATCTCTGAGCAAAAGAGCGGCTAATGTCGATGATCCGGTACGTTGAATGAGTGATCTCTCTCTAAGCGACAAGCATTGTATTAGATTACGTGAAATCAAATATATCAGGACACACATAGGACTCAGATGAACTAGCACGCTATTGATACATCAGCGAGTATCCGTTATTCGTTTAGTGTATATGGCATGTATAACAAATCGGGCCAGACAGGACTAGGCAGTTAGTTTTGCTGCATAACATCATCAGGAAGAACACTTGTCTACTTTTTTTTGTAAATGACCAAGGTTGAATATCATAATTTGTTGGAAGCTAACTTTATAGAAATAGTACATTAATTGCATAGGAAATAACATTGCACCAGTCGATTGTCACGAAAACTGAAACTTTAGCCAGGCCATAAGTTTCTGTGAGTCTGAACTGTATAAAATAAATCCGTGCAGTCGCGAAATAACATAGATGTTGTCTTTGTATGTCAAAGATACCTTATATATTGTTGTAGTATAATATAGAACCAATTGTAGAAATATGCGATGCTGTGGTGGAAAACAAACCCATTCTTAAATATATGTCAAATCAAAGGTGTTTTGGTTTATAAACAGGTTATCAAAACAGCTACATTCAAATATATTTATATATATAAATTTTTCTCTCTTCATTTATTCAAAATATATATATAAATTCGAATCCCGGTGGAAGCAAGCAAATATTTCTCTCTTCATTTATTCAAAATATATATGCATAAACATGTACATACAATACAAGTCAACATATGTACGGGGCATTTTTGTTTATATTTGTTTACATTAAGTAGGATAAGATTTTTACGTAGTTGGTCTGGTGACATTGAATAAATCATGTACAACATGGCATTTACTTCAAGCTTATGAAGCGAAAAGCCGCCGTGCTGCGCATAGATAATACTCTGGGGAAATTCAGTCTGATATGGATACGCAATAAAGAAGTGTGGCCAGTTTTTCCTAAACAGCTTCAGGCCAATTACAACAACAACAACAACAACAACACTGTTTAACAGTTAGTTGTTTATCAGATATTGTTCTATCATGATATTGACCAATGCGTTTAAAATAAAGATATTATTATTGTTATCATTTTAGAGTTTTCGTATATGAGGTGGTTCCATTAAATCTTTTAGCACGGATACCATATATTATATTATGTTTGGGCATACATCACAACAGTGCTGGCATACTTCTAAACATGCTGGGTTTCACATTTTTGTATGCGATGTCGCAACGTTCTCGTAGAGTGCTTAAATGACAGCTACATGTAATTACAACGAACTATACATCCGACCGTAATTGCAAAGATGTGTTTTACTGGAACAATAAATCGATAACAGCAACATTACGTGGATTGTTAGCTGTGATATAAGGCTTATGTATTGGTTGACCATTCACATGAAAGCTTTCCACATAGAATTGGCATACTTATCCTTTACAGTACGCTCTTTATTAACATTGTACTGAACAATTCAGTGAACTAGATCGTGTAATATATGTACATGTAAATGGGATTGATCAGGCCAACACTTCTACAAAACTTTGTAAAGTTCAAAAACAAAAACTTTGCCGCCAAATTTTACATATTTTAAGGATTGCACTAGGAACTTCCAGCTAATGTAGAATAACATTATCATAGTGTTAATGATGCTTCTTTTGACAGCCTGATCCAGAGAAGACTCTGCGTCACAATGAAGAGCTTCTGACAAACTGGATTGGTCAAAGGATTACCCGGAGACTTGTTAAGATGAGCACACCCTGAGACTGGCTAAGAGAAGCACACCCTGAGACGGGTTAAGAGAAGCACACCCTGAGATTGGTTAAGAGGAGCACACCCTGAGACTGGTTTAGAGGCGCACATCCTGAGACTGGTTAAGAGGAGCTCACCCGGAGACTGGTTAAGAGGAGCACACCCTGAGACTGGCTAAGAGAAGCACACCCTGAGACTGGTTTAGAGAAGCACACCCTGAGACTGGTTTAGAGGAGCACATCCTTAGACTGGTTTAGATGAACACACCCTGAAACTGGTTAAGAGGAGCACACCCTGGGACTGGTTAAGAGGAGCACAGCCTGAGACTGGTTAAGAGAAGCACACACTTAGACTGGTTTAGAGGAACACACCCTGGGACTGGTTAAGAGGAGCACACCCTGAGACTGATTAAGAGGAGCACACCCTGAGACTGGTTAAGATGGGCACTCTGAGGCTGGTTAAGAGGACAAACCTGATGCTGGTTAAGATAAATACTCTAAGGCTGGTCTAGAGGAGCACACCCTAAGACTGGTTAAGAGGAGCACACCCTATAACAGGTTAAGGTGCGCACCATGGGGCTGGTTAAGAGGAACACACCCTCAGACTGGTTAAGATGGGCACCCTGAGGCTGTTTGAGAGGACAAACCTGATGCTTTTTTAAAATAAATACTGTAAGGCTGGTCTAGAGGAACACACTGTGAGACTGGATAGGAGGTGCCGCCTGAGACTAGGTAAGAGAAACACCCTGAGACTGGTTAAGGTGCGCACCATGGGGCTGGTTAACAGGAGCACACCGTCAGACTGGTTAAGATGGGCACCCTGAGGCTGGTTAGGAGGACAAATCTGATGCTGGTTAAAATAAATACTCTAAGGCTGGTCTAGAGGAGCACACCCTGAGACTGGTTAAGAGAAGCACACCCTGAGATTGGTTAAGAGGAGCACACCCTGAGACTGGTTTAGAGGAGCACACCCTGAGACTGGTTAAGAGAAGCACACCTTAGATTGGTTTAGATGAACACACCCTGAAACTGGTTAAGAGGAGCACACCCTGAGACTGGTTAAGAGGAGCACACCCTGAGACTGGTTAAGAGAAGCACACCCTCAGACTGGTTAAGATGGGCACCCTGAGGCTGGTTGAGAGGACAAATCTGATGCTGGTTAAAATAAATACTGTAAGGCTGGTCTAGAGGAGCACACCGTGAGACTGGATAGGAGGTGCCGCCTGAGACTAGGTAAGAGAACCACCCTGAGACTGGTTAAGGTGCGCACCATGGGGCTGGTTAAGTGGAGCACACCGTCAGACTGGTTAAGATGGGCACCCTGAGGCTGGTTGAGAGGACAAACCTGATGCTGGTTAAAATAAATACTCTAAGGCTGGTCTAGAGGAGCACACCGTGAGACTGGGTAGGAGGTGCCGCCTGAGACTAGGTAAGAGAACCACCCTGAGGCTGGTTAAGAAGATTACTCTGAGACTGATCTAGAGGAGCACACCCTGATACTGGCTAGGAGGTGCTGCCTGAAAATAGGTAAGAGAACCACCCTGAGGCTGGTTAAGAAGATTACACTGAGACTG
Organism: Mopalia vespertina; assembly: GCA_030265115.1. Taxonomy (NCBI): domain Eukaryota; kingdom Metazoa; phylum Mollusca; class Polyplacophora; order Chitonida; family Mopaliidae; genus Mopalia; species Mopalia vespertina. Next base: position 19,153 of record JAQQZZ010068441.1, on the reverse strand, counting down.
GACTAGAGGAGCACACCCTGATACTGGCTAGGAGGTGCTGCCTGAGAATAGGTAAGATAACCACCCTGAGGCTGGTTAAGAGGATTACCCTGAGACTGATCTAGAGGAGCACACCCTGATACTGGCTAGGAGGTGCTGTCTGAGAATAGGTAAGATAACCACCCTGAGGCTAGTTAAGAGGATTACCCTGAGACTGTTCTAGAGGAGCACACCCTGATACCGTGAGACTGGATAGGAGGTGCTGCCTGACTGGTCTAGAGGAGCACAACTTGATACTGATACTTGATACTGGCTAGGAGGTGCTGCCTGAGATTTGGTAAGAGAAACAACCTGAAGCTGTTTGAGAATAGGTAAGTGGAGCAGCCTGAGGCTGGGTTAAGAGGAGCAGCCTGAGAATAAATAAGAGGATCAACCTGAGGCTGGATTGAGAGGAGCAGTCTGAGAATAGGTAAGAGGAGCAGCCTGAGGCTGGGTTGAGAGGAGTAGTCTGAGAATATGTAAGAGGAGCAGCTTGAGAATAGGTAATAGAACATGAAATTAGGATAGATGAGCATTGGTAGGATGGACAAGATAAGCGATGAACGCACTGGGGTTGGACATGTGGAGCAATTGATATGTTGGGGGCTGAAAAAGATCATACGGGTTGGGGATGAATGGAAAACATACAGGTGGGAGTCAGCGGATCACCAAACGGTGGGGCAAAAGGAACAATATGACAGTGAGTATAACATGAGCACTCTGGGTGGGGTTGAAGGAACACTAAGAAGTGGATGTAGATGAGAATTTGGAGAGTGGATCAGCGGAACACTCCACAGTGGCGGGGAGAATCCCTAAAGTGGAATAAAAGCAGCACTGAAGTGGGGACAGTTAGTGTTAAAACAGACAAAAACAAGATACGTTAACGTCGATAAGCTACATGCAAGTCCAGATGAGTGTATGTATTTTAGAGGGACAAATCAAGTACGAATAATTCTGCCAGGATCAAAGAATTGCACCAGGTAGCTTTTGACTTAGCTGGAGATCCATCTGTCAAAGCACTGGAGACCCATCACACTTGTAAATGTTATGTATCAACTTTCGTCAGTCCTTATCCCAAACAGAATAAAGAAAGTTTTAGATAAAAATCATTAGTGAGGAAGTACAAATTGCTTAAAGGCGACGACACATCGGAGATAATGTAGGCTTAATCTAGCTTGGATCTTATCACATAAAGCAATCCCCAAGATGTATACATGTCCCTTTCTGTGTAATTGATTTCAAATACAAAAAAAGCTTTCGATTCCGTGCTATTGGTTTTTTTTTTCTTCAAATTTAGCCTTGATTCATTGTTAGGTATAAGAATCAACACGTAATGGAAAAACTGCTTAATTAAAAAAAAGATAAGAAAAAAGCAATAACAAAAACACGACAACACAAACGTAAAAATCTAAAAGGAAGTCTTTGAAACGGAAACATTTCTGAATTCTTCTTTCTCTCTTGTTGATGTACATAAAGAGATCCGATCTCGCGACCTATTTATATCGATATGCAGGAATTCTGGGAAGGATGATAAAGGAATCGACGTTTATTCGAAAAATAGAAATTATAAAAGACAGACGTAAAAATCAAAGTTTTGGATAACACGTAACTAGCCCTTTAGAGTTCAACAAGTGTATTCCGTGTTGGATGTCGCAATTAAAAAGTGAATATCACAAATTAAAATATCTCAAAATTTATTCATAATTTCCAACGCTTGGAACACACTTATCGGCTATTAACTTCCATCCTACGTGGAAAATAAACTATTAAGTTCAAAGTTAAATGATTTATCATTACCAGGGAAAATAAAAATTAAACAATTTATTGCTTTATACAATCTAACACAATTGTTTTTTCCTCATTTAGCTTTACATTTATTTGGAGATTCTCCAAATAAATGTAAAGCTAACTTTAATAAAGTATTTGGGTATGTATGTAACGGTAAGACTGAAAGACCAGGGTAATTTGTTGGAGGGAATGGGACCCCGGGGGACTGAGTACATTTACATAAGGGAACTTTTTAAAAGGAAAAAAAAATTGAAAGACGCAATTAGATAAACTGCTATGTATCTCAAATCCTAATATATTTATAATTATACAATTTATTGATAACCACTTCTTTAGTGCATCATGCAAATCGTTTTGAAGATGAAATAAAATGGCAGAGAGACATTGCAATTTTGAGACAGGCTTAATTCTTGAGAACCGTACAATAAGATGCACGTACTTATACCATGATAACCAATGTTTCTTATGGCAGTTATTAAGACATCTCGCTGACTATTACAGCGAGGGCAATGTAATAAATAATGATCGGCATGCGAACCACAAGAACACCTCATTGGTCGCCCTGGTAGTACGACGTTGGCGGTATCTAAATATACCGACAAGGTTGTCTAGAGTTTAAATATATCTATACTAAGTTGAATGGGTTCTGGTAATGAGTGGCCTACCTTTGTACACATAAATGTAGTTTAACCTGTTTAAGCTTCTATGTGGCTAGGGATTTCTTGCAGAGACAGAAACAAGAAGCTAAGTTTGTAAAATGACATTGGAATGGAACGCACAAAAACGTTGAATCTTACGGCGCTGCACAAGAGTGTGAAAACCGGATTCCTCTTATAACAATGACGGTGCCGCCCTTCACATTAGACCAGTTATTATACGGAGACGATCTTTCTGAACTGATTCCAAAGCATTAACTTTGTAATCGGTCAGATTATCCCATACAATATATGCGTATTCGATCGATCGTCTTATAAAGCTTTTGTGCATTATTTCAAGACATTTACGATTAAGACGATATTTGACGCCGTGAAATAGAGAGATTTTAGTATGAGCCGTCTTAATCAAATTATTAATATGTTTGTTCCAGTTGCCACTGCTATTAAAAGTAAGTCCTAGATGTACATGTATGTGGGTGCCACAAGAGCCGATAACATTATCCATAAAGCAAACGTTGAATTGTGACTTGGCTAGCTCTGCGTCTGGGACTTAAAAGAGGTTTTGTTTTTTACACATTTAAATTTATTTTCCAACCCTCTGCCCAAGACTGAATAGATAATTAATCTCACTCAATAGATTGCGAGAAAACTGAACAAAGCAAGTCATCAGATGATACTTAAAGACAAGTATCGTCAACGAAAAGTAGAATGTTGTTATTTATATTCCTGGACAGATCGTTTATATAGACAAGAAACAACAGGACAGAGCCCTGAGGAATTCCTGCTGTTATAGACTTTAGGTTTGACATCGATGTAATACAACTCGCTGTTTACGATCGTGAAGAAAACTGGTAAACCAGTTTAACAATTTTCCAGTTATGTCGATTGAGCGAAGTGTGTCTGTTAAGGCGTCGTGCCACACGCGATCAAATGATTTTGAAATGTTGAAGAAAAGAAAAAGAACTTCTTTTCCATCGTCAAGGGCCTTGGTAAGATATAAATATATGTCTAACAGTTGGAAAACAGTTGATCTGCCAGGTTGGAATCCGTACTGATTGGATGAAAGACTGCTTAGAATACATGGAAGTACCTTTTTGAATACAACCCGTTCGAAAACTTTTCTTATGCAACTGAGTAAGGAAATGAAGCGATAGTTTGACACGAGAGCGGCGTCACCAGACTTGAATATTTATGTAACATCCGCTATTTTCCTTGAATAGATTGAATAGATGAGTAAGCATTGGTGAAATCCCTGTACAAGCCTCATACAGAATCTTGGAACTCCCAATATCAGGTCATATTGCATTATTAACGTCAAAGTTATCTAGTTCATTAAAACATCGTCGACGTTAATAACATGACAGCCACTAGAGTCGGACAGGTCGAGAAGAACATATAGTTCTGATTCGTCAATTTATACCTTTGCAATTCGGCCAAAATAATACATGTATATATCTATATTGGAATACTATCTGTAATGAAAATGTATACTGACTGCAAACTGTGTATCCGTTTATATTATGAATTAAAATCACACGATGACAAAACAGGGCCTTACTTGGATGCTGAAAGGCGTGTGGCTAGAAGGGAGCTTCTCGTTGCTCTAAGCTAAGGGCAAGCACGACGCCCACAACTTTGTGATGTATTGCGACTTGAGGTGTCCTGTTTTGTCTGTATTTGTTGTCAGAGGCGACGAATGAGATTGAACTGGTCCTCCGTCATATGAGTAAAAAAGTACCCCCAATCAAATAAAACAAATAAATGGTATACGAAATGGTTTTGCGATCAATACCACGAGCGCAAAAGGGAGAAGTAGAAAATAAAACTTCTGAATTATATCCACGTAGCTCTGGTCCTGATAATAATATATTTCTATAACAAAACACGCAGGTTGTCAGCTTACCTACGACTTGATGAATAAGTGCAAACATTCTAACGGGTTTCTTTCTGGCTATTTAAACTACATTGAAGTCAATCCGTAACGTAAATTCAATAAACGTGGGAAACGTGTTCTCAAACAATATATCAAATTAAAGTGAAGCTTAACTATGTTATTTGGAATACACATCATAACTGAAAAAGCACTTATATTTGTTTTATTTATAATGAAGACATGACAGTTGATATGACTCTTGGGGAAAATAACAAAAACAGTTGTTTTATTCTATCCCATCGGCATTTCCTTTAAGACTGAAATCTAGAAATGCATGGCTGCACGCAGATACAAGACTAGAAATGAACGTTTCAAACTATACAAAAATAGGTGTGCTGGATAAAAAACACAATTCTCCACATGACTTATAAAAGACTGTACTGACGTTAACAAGTTCAAACCTGCAGGACTCCTTATGAATTATATAGTGAACAGATTAGAGAAACAATATGAAACAGGGGCCAGTTGTTCGAAAGACGATTAGCCGCTAACACCAGATTAAATCGCTAATACCGGGTAGAGATAGACCTTCAACATGGCGTGACGTCATCTAAAAGAGGATTGAATTTAATAGAGCTTCGAGCAACTGACCCCAGAGCATTTAATAGAATTATGAGAGACATTGGGAGAGGTAAATTAGACGGCGTTTAAATGGTAACAATGTCTTGGTAAATTAATATGGAAAAAGTATGCATTAACACAAAAATACTAAAAAATAAAATCCCTGAAGCGCGAAACACGCATGTATTATGTGTTTTGTAATTAATAGTACCATGTTGTGCAATTTAACATGTTAAATGAAACATTTCACGAAACGTACCATGTTGTGCAATTTAACATGTTAAATGAAACATTTCACGAAACGTAATTTGCTTCATATAATACCATGCCACGTGATGTAATCTCACCATGATGTTCAATGCAGATTCTATAATACAAGGTCAGGGAAAGTAACTCGTTTAACGTAACGGTGTCATGTCATTTAACATATCCGTCATAATGACATGACATTTAACGCACACCGTTTGATATAGGGAATTTAGGTTTTAAGTATGACAATGCTGTGGTATGAAACATGCATGTATGTCATGGTATCGTGATATCAAATGCACACTTTAATTTAATGCCAAGGCAAGTTATTTGTTTAAAACAGCACAATCATGTTATTCTTTCGTGTTCCATGGCTAGATCTGTACACGTTCAATCATGCTATGCTCGCTCATCAATGCTAAGCTTGCGCAGTCATGCTATGTTCGTTCGATCATGCCAGACTCGCTCAGACATGTTATTTAAGCTTGTCTAATCATGTTTTGATCGCACAACAATTATAAGCTCGCTCAGTCATGCTACATGTATGCTCGTTCAATCAATCGTGCTATGCTCGCTGAATCATGCTATATGCTCATGCAATCATACTATTCTCGCTGAATCAAGCTATACTCGCTCAATCATGCTATGCTCGTTTTGTCATGCTACTCTTATACCACGAACTACAAGCTGTTGTTTTTCGCAATAACATCAGCAAATGAAATAAATGTCATTCTTATATGCGTAGCCCATTATTGACAATGAAGAGGGAAAACATGAAAAGCTAAAGAGGCCCTTCCTAATATGGTTTCCTGAGTGTGTGAACTGTAACCGAGAGAATTCCTATTATGGTGTCCTGGGAGTTTGAGCCTTAGAGTGAGCCTTAGCCAATAGACTGCACACTCCCTACTATGGTATCCTGGGAGTGTGAGCTTTAGGTACGAGCCTTAGCCAAGAGACTGCACACTCCCTACTATGGTGTCCTGGGAGTGTGAGCTTTAGGTACGACCCTTAGCCAAGAGACTGCACACTTACTACTATGGTGTCCTGGGAGTGTGAGCTTTAGGTACGAGCTTTAGCCAAGGGACTGCACACTCCCTACTATGGTGTCCTGGGAGTGTGAGCTTTAGGTACGAGTCTTAGCCAAGAGACTACACACTTACTACTATGGTATTCAGGATGTGTGAGCCTTTGTGAAGAGACAGCACACTTCCTACTATGGTGTCCTGGGTGTGTGAGCCTTAGTGTTGACCTTAGACGATAGACGTCACACTTCCTAACATGGTTATTATGGTGTGTGCAGCTTACACAAGAGACCGCAAAATACTTTTAATCGCGTCTGAGTGTGTGAGCCTAAGCAAACATTTTAATAATATGGTGTTTTGGGTGCGTGAACCTTAACCAAGAGAAGCACACACCCCAATATGGTGTCCTGAGAGAGTGGACCTCATTCGAGAGTCTGCACTTCCCAACATGGTGTTCAGAGTGTGTGAACCTTATTGGAGAATCCGCATACTTCTTAATATGGTGTTCAGAGTGTGTGGACCTTAGCTGAGAGACTGCACACTTCATAATATGGTGTTTAGTGTGTGTCGACCTTATTCGATAGTCCGCACATTCCCTTATATGGTGTTTAGAGTGTGGACCTTAATTGAGAGACCGCACACTTCCCAATATGGTGTTCTGTGCACGTGGACCTTAGCTGAGGTCGAGACCGAACACCTTCTAATATGGTGTTCAGAGAGTGTGGACCTTATCAAAGCGACAGCAAATTTCATAATATGATGTTAAAAGTGTGTAGACCATATCGAAATGACAACAAACTTCATAATATGGTGTTTAAAGTGTGTGGACCTCATTCGAGAGTCTGTACACTTCTTAGTATGGTGTTTTGTGTACGTGGACCTTATTCGAGGGACCACACACTTCATATTATGTTGTTTAGATTGTGTGGACCTTATCGAAGAAACAGACTACTTCCTAATATAGTGTTTACTGTGCGTGGACCTTTTTCGAGAGTCCGCACACATTCTTATATGGTGTTAAGAGTGTGTGGACCTTATCGACGATACAGTCTACTTCGTAATATGGTGTTTACTGTGCGTGGACCTTATTTAAGAGTCCGCACACTTTCTAATATAGTGTTACGTGTGTGTGGACAGTAATCGACAGTCCGCACACTTCGTTATATGGTGTTATGTGTGTGTGGACCTTATTCGAGAGTCCGCACACTTTCTAATATGGTGTTATGTGTGTGTGGACCGTAATCGAGAGTCCGCACACTTCGTTATACGGTGTTATGTGTATGTGGACCTTATTCGAGAGTCCGCACACTTCCTAATATGGTGTTATGTGTGTGTGAACCTTATCGAAGATACAGTCTATTTCATAATATGGTATTTACTGTGCGTGGACCTTATTCAAGAGTCCGCACACTTTCTAATATGGTGTTAAGATTGTGTGGACCTTATCGAAGATACAGCCATCTTCCTAATATGGGGTTTACTCTGCGTGGACCTTATTCAAGAGTCTGTACACTTTCTAATATGGTGTTAAGAGTGTGTGGACCTTATCGAAGATACAACCTACTTCATAATATGGTGTTTACTTTGCGTGTACCAGATTCAAGAGTCCGCACACTTTCTAATAGGGTGTTTACTGTGCGTGGACCTTATTCGAGGGTCCGCACACTTTCTTATATGGTGTTAAGAGTCTGTGGACCTTATCGAAGATACAGCATACTTCATGGTTGAAGGTTTATAACATATACAGGTATATTCGCCAGAAAATGTGAAGCTTTAACTTAAGCAATCGAAACAAAAAATGTCAATTACAGACCAGAAATATTTGACAAAGACTTGATAACACAGAAAAATATTAGACTCCTGAGATCAGAAAAAATTCCTCGTTTAAAGGAGACATAAAACAGCACACACAGTTGTATTAGACTTACTCTATTTGAGTCTTATCTATGTAAGTGCTCCAGAAGTCAGAAAATTAGCCCATATCGACAGCATTTGTACGCTGAATTTCAAAAGAGGGTTTCCAAAGACAAAAAGAAATTGAAACAACATCCGACAAGTCCAATATATGCTGATGAATTCATATGAACGTAATTAGTCATACAGCGTTTGTTTCTCACTAAAGGTAATCAAGGAAGAATTTGCCGCAGAATATCAAAATTGACCGTCCATGCCTAGTTATATTCATTCATTACAGTTATTTTCGAAAATTTTGGCTTACTAAACTTTCTCCACGTTACACGGGGTTTCAATATTGAATTTAATTTTTAATTTAATTTAATTTAATTAATTCTTTACTTCTTTCAAGAGGATAATCCACAGCTACAAGGTCATAGTTAGGGGATCTCCCAAATATTGGCGGGGCGCCTCCACAGTCATACACCGAAAGCTGAACATAATTGGATTTAAAACAACTAGAAAATGTTATAGAGCGTATAAAATAGAATTAAATCTGAATTACTAGATTTTGTTGTCTTCTCCAGAGATCGAACCCCCGGCCTTTGGCTGACCAACTCAACACGGCACCTACTGAGATACAGAGGCTCGCGTACCAGTTTGGAGCAAATCATCAATCAACTTAAGACGGCCACAGATACCTGTGTACATCAGCTAGCCGTAGAGCACCCACACTTCCCAAACTGTGCCATACTACATGTGTATTATATGTATGTATCTGATGTGGCGTGTTTTCCTAAATCCGTCTGTCTTGAAATATTTGTCACACCTTTTCGATCCGCATCGCAACAGCTTACGGTTTGTACATACACTCTTTGAAAATATGGCTCTAATGGAACCCTTTAAGGTTTTCAGTCATGGCTATGGTAAATCTCTTTACGGTTCTGTGTGGAACCCTCACAGTAACTGTTCATAGTATTTCTCCCTTTCTTCTATATCAAAGGACAACTGTTTTTGTCCTAATGGTTCCATATAGAACCATCCTCCTTTTTTAAGAACCATCCAAGAACCATTAGTTCTTAGATTGTAAATAACGAAACGTTACGAAATGGCACCAAAGTCGCAATACAAATGTTTGTTTTAATACTTATTTACAAAGCGGAAATGCTACCTACCTTGAACAAGTCAGATAAAAACCTCTGTGGCGATCGCTCAGTAAACTACGACATCCGTCACTGGTGTTTAAACGAACTTACACTGTCAGTAATTTACTCACACAGTTCTGAATTGTTCATCACACGGAGCTCTGAATTAACTTGACAGACACTGACAATAAGTTTAAGCTACAGCTCGCAAGAGTCTGGTAGAAGTATTATCAGTACGTTGATTAAAGTTGATAGACACTGATAGTTAGAATTAACAAATGCTGCTCATCGGACTTTTGTAGAGACCTGTCCTTCAGTGGACTGACTCTTAAGGGTACAGCTGTGTAAAGCCACATGTAATCCAACAGGCAAGCTTCAATCAGCAAATGATGCTAATAATTCCAGCAGCGTATTTAGGATGTTAAATATCCCAAAGGCGGTCCATATGCGCACAAGAAAACCCGCAGTTTGTCATCTTTTATATATAGTTGGGAAAATTAAATAGCATTGTATAACGACATATCTCCGATGTCCCTGCTCAATACGGTATTCCATTACAAGCGATTTAAGTTGCAAGGCTTCGAATTAAGGTATGTTGTTAAAATAACAAGCTGATCTACGGGACAAATTTGTTACGACCCCACTGCTAATCCAAGTGGGTCTATTAATGACCATAAGGGGACTGAGGCGTTATACGGAGCTCTGCCTTGTGAGTCTTTCCACTCGATGACTGTTTCTGTAGTCAAGGCTGCCACATTGCTAATCCCCACGCGGAGACTCTCGGAAATCAATTCGACACAAGCATGGCCCGTTGTGATATTCTCTTTATATAGCTGTTACTGATACAGTACACCTTTAATCTTTAAAGCCGAAAGTTTATGTACAGCGGAGCCTGTTTTATCCTTAATAGCACGGTTTGACAACGACAAACAAGCGGACCAACACATTGTTACTGGTTTAAACGAATCTTGACCTATCAACAATGACGGTACATAATACATAGAAGCGGCTGTGGAGCAATTGTTACTCCAAGATCAAACAGAGTTATGTGCCGAAGTTCCAACCTTTGAAAACACCCCAGAAGGATTCGTTCCCCGTTCGCCACATTATGTATTATAAGCCTGCTAGAATGATGGATCTTCTACACAATTGTCCTGGTATGTAGTGACGGCTATTGGCGTGATTACAGAACAGAGCTTGGTTCGTTCTGATTAAAAGTGTCATATGAAAATAAACCATATTGAAATAGTATTGGCCACTTTGGAAGTAAGCATCCGGTTAGTGTCAATCTGGCTTCCAGAATATTTACCCTTCAGCCCGGCATAAAACACCAATCAATAAATCAATCAATTAATCAATCAAATCAGAAGATTTACTGATCGAAATCCGGTTGTCCGCATATCGATTCCTTTGATCATTCACAAGATGACATCGCACAACACTGTTGACCAACACATACGATCAAAAGATGTCAACAAATGACAATACCAACATAGTTCCTTTCCATTAGTTGGCTGTAACTTTACTTAAAAGATTGAAAAGTTTACAAAAACTGACAAAGTGATAAATTCGACTAGACGGATATATAATAGCGATATATCATGTGTGTTACATAAGTTGAAGAAGATCGTTATATCAGAGCCATCTATCAGTTACGTAATATAATTTCGACAAAAACAATCAATCATAGCGATGTAACAATTTGTATGAGGATGAACTCGACAAGACCGTTACATCATAGCAGTTTAACGATTTGTATGAGGATGAACTCGACTTGACCGTTACATCATAGCGGTTTAACAATTTGTATGAGGATGAACTCGACAAGACCAACACGTCATAGCGGTTTAACAATTTGTATGAGGATGAACTCGACAAGACCATTACGTCATAGCGGTTTAACAATTTGTATGAGGATGAACTCGACAAGACCATTACGTCATAACGATCTTCACGTTGATGAATTAGAGCATATCATTTACATCTCTACATGATTATTGAGGTCGTGAATCACCATTATGTACATTTACATATTGTTAGATACAGAAAGTATATATTGCAATCACATCCCATGAACATTTTTAGCAGTCAGTCTTGGGTTACCCTGTACAATGTGAAGTGCATTTGTTAAATCATTGCTGGCAGTCTTGAACCAAAGAAAACAGATTAAAATAAAAGAAACCCCTTTTGTTTGTCCAGGAATTAACAATAAACTTCTATTCCTTAATGGCCATCCCTTTCTTATCTTATTATAAAGACATGACGAATTTGGTTTCCATCTTCGAAGTATATTCATGTCTTAAATCGCATAGAAGCCCACAAACGCCTTTTGTTCTGGTACCGGTATCTTAAATCGATTCGCATTAAGACAGGTTTTATTTCTAGTCGAAGTGTCAAACCAACAAAGTTCATTCACCTACAGTATACGCACAAAAGCGAATAGCGAAGCCGTGTGTTGCATTAGCAGGTTTAAACCCGTACATGTATCTTCTGTCGTCTTAAGTTAATCCCTCTTATCGCCACGGGTAATTAGCTAGCTATAAGAGAGAAAACGATCGTAGGCTGACATTTATCCGAAATTTTCTTGTCTCTGTGGAGGCATTGATGGTCGGAATAACAAAGCGTCCTCTCTGATGCACCAATGTGTAGAATGGATGGATGAGTAAATTAATGTTTCAATGTTCCAATGAATGGATAAATAAATGAATGTATCATTGCTTGAATGAATTTATTAATGAAGACTCAATCAGTAATGAATACGGATTGGAAGAAAGGAATGGAAAACAAAAATGAGCAAGCCGTCTGAAAACAAATAAGGAAGTATATGCAGAATTTTAATCTAAAAATCATATATAACCGTTTAGAAGTTGATTGTTTTATTGGGGGTTAGCGTTGTATTAAGGGTATTTCTCTTATATGACGACGGATTGTCCATTCTACATTTTTCCAAACCGGGAGGAAATCTCTTAAAACCCAACCCACACCGTTTGACTCACACATATACATGAGGGTCGAACCGTGGACTCGAACCCGTGGATGATACATTAAAGTATGATTATATAGTTAGCAGACACGCTAACCACTAAGCCACATTCGCGGGTCCGTCTAGCGTTCGAATTTCACAGGGAAACTAGATGGACAAATTCACACTGTACAAATGTATCATTTTCCCTATGGTGAGTTTCACCAAGTAGGGTAAACTATTGAAACCATTTAAAAATACTCCTAGGTGCATGAAGATTCACAGACATCTACTTCGTACTTATATCCACAAGTTTCTTTGTCATTGCCATCTGTACCAAGTGCTACTCTAACATACGTCTAACATAAAGTATTATAGGCTGCGTTATATGACTTCAAAGCTTGCGTTTTAAACTCTAAATTATATCACACGGCGACAGAAATTGTTCAGTGCTAATCTGTTACAGAAGGTGGGGAAAGAGTAGACATTTGGTACATTTCAATCTGTAGCTGAAACAGCAGTTTATGAATAAGCTGAAAAAAAATGACTGTTCTAACCCACCTACAGCCTTCCGTTTCTGAAAAATATCATTATTTTTCGGAATCATAACACCTTGTCTAAAGTTGCACCTTATCTCTTGCTAGGGGTTGTATTATACTGCATATAGGGTATTAAAGATACACCAGTTTAAGGACTGGCTGACCGCGTGAAATTGTGCGATCGCCGTAGCCACATCGTATGAATCACTCCTATACCTGATGGTCGGCAGATGGACTCGATCCCGTGAACGGTTAATCGAAGTAGGATTAGTAAGCGCACACGCTACCACTAAGCCACGGCCGCAGGTTCCAAAACCATACATTATGGATGATAATACATACAACCACATTACTTAACAAGCAACATTCACATTGAATCCTTGCGTGTTTTGTGGAACTTTGGGGAAATACAAGTTAAGGATATACCAGCTACATGCAAGGTAGAGCATGTAACTGTTCCGTTATAGAGTGTGCCACACATACAACTGGGGCCCGTATACAGAGTGTACCACACATACAACTGCGGCCCGTCTACAGTGTGTGCCACGCAGACGACTAGGGCCCGTATACAGCGTGTGCTACACAGACGAGTGTGGCCCGTATACAGTGTGTGCTACACAGACGACTGTGGATCGTTCATAGTGAGTGCTACACAGACGAATGGGACCCGTATACAGTATATGCTACACACACGAGTGTGGTCCGTCAACAGTGTGTGCTACACAAACGACTGGGACCCGTAAACAGTGTGTGTTACACACCGACTGGGGCCCGCCCATAGAGAGTGACACCCAGACGACTGTGGTCCGTCTACAGTGTGTGCGACACAGACGACTGGGGTCAGTCTACAGTGTGTGCCACACAGGTGGCTGGGGCCCGTCTACAGAGTGTGCCACATACGACTGGAGCCGTCTTCATTGTGCGCCACACAGATTACTGGGGCCCGTGTACACCGTCTGCCAAACAGACGACTGTGGCCCGTCTACAGTGTTTGCCAGGGAGACGACTGGGGCCCGTCTAAAGAGTATGTCACATGGTGACTCAGACGACTGTGCCATTAGGTAAATGTGCTGTTTTATCCATGGATCAACTTACCCCGCCTTGCTTTAAAACAACAGCAAAATTCTTGTATAACAAATGAAAGTCGAACAGCTCACACGCTCTCTGTGCAACACACGAGGACAATCAAAGGAGTGAATATTTGTGTAGACTAAACTAAGTTAGCCTTCAGTTGCCCAAAAAACTAAAAATGATTATTGAAATGTGTCAGAAAAAACCGGAAGAAAACCAAAATCCCAAAATGACAAAGACACAAACAGAAACAAGAACTTTAAAAAAACCTTTATCTATAATATCACAGTTGCAGTAGCATACTCTGTTTATTTTGCTCAATATGTCTTATTGCGTTCAAAAACTCAGATCGTCCAGGTTTTTCGTTCGGTGAAAACATGCTAATCAAATTGCCTATCCCGTCCAAGCTCTGTTGGTCTTCATATGTTTGTTTAACTAACTAACTAACTAAGTAACTATTTAACACATGCTATGAATTGAGTAGAGCTAGGATTATAAGCTATGGCATGTCAGCCCCAGTGGGCGAAGGTTGGTATAAAATTAACTGTCAGCCACCTGAGGTCATCATCTATCCGCCGACTCTAGTGACTCCGATGAGGAATATCAAATGCTTGTCCAATGATTCAAAGCTGCCAAGTTGTGCCAAAAGTTCCTTTTCAGATATTGCTCTTATTGACCTAGAGCTTTCAAATTTGTGGGTTATTTCAACAAGAAAACTAGTTTATTGTCTAATTTCGCTATATTTATCCAGAAATGTTTTTATTATTTGTAGAATAATAATATTTATCTCGTTTTCAGTTGATTTTACTCAAATAAAATTGTATTGGATATGTTAATGACAAAGTTTATCAACTAAACTTCTCTTGTGTTCCGTGAACGGACATGGCCTTTGCGAACGTTTCAAACAAAACTTACCGACTAAACGTTTAGTTGTTTTGATTAGAAACATTGACAAACTGAGACATCAGCAAGCTTGGGCGACCTTGGGCAGATTATGCTCAGTTATGAAAAACAAAATAATTAAATTGGAATACAGAGGAGATATTTTCAGACATTGACCAATATAGCACCATCAGTCTGGATTCAAACAAATATAGGGAAGTTTCTGCGAATCAGTTAGACATGAAGCCTATGAGATAAGACTATAAGGTTTGACTATCCACATTGATTATATCCTATCACATTTCACACGAATGGAAGTAATTATACCGCTGGACTGAGCATAATTGATGATGCCTCATTTATCTGTCTAATATAGCATGTAGAAAAGAATTTAACACTAGGATGGAGTATAGAATCAGATTTCGGGTAAGTGATACTTCAGATAGCACCAAAACTAGCAAATTGTCCTACGCAATCATATGATTATGAGCTTCTGTAATAGGTCCTTCCCTTAAGCAAGAGGTATTCAGTGCATATGTTCATGGAAAAAAGTGACTGTGCTGTGGGTATCGGTGAGCGATTCTATAGTGTGTATTGTACCGCTGACACCGTGGTACCAACAATTGTTGCCACGCGTGTCTGTCAAATTTCGCAATTATCTTGTTTAGACCACAAAATGCCAATGTAGTTCTATGTCGATCCATATACCCTGATTTCATCCAACAATGAGGAATTTGGCATTAGTTTATGGCTTATAATAGAGCCTCGAAATGGCGAAGTATAATCTTTTGAATGTTATATTGTTGTTGTTGTTTTGGAGCTAAAGTTGTGAATTGAAAAATACCCGATATTCGCTACTAACGTAAGGAAAACTGGTTTTCTCCTTGCCCCTCATCCCTACTGGAAACGACGATGTGGCGTGGTTTTAAATGTAGGATACGTACACCGAGTTCTGAATCAACTGATCTGCCGTTGATTATTCTGCACTATTCTATCACATTGTGCTTCTGATCGAATGTGCGTTAGGTAATACCAGATGTCTATTAACCAGAAGTGTGCAACTCCTTATTTAGTAGAGTAGACGGCATTGTTTACCTCGCCCATGTTATTAAAGATAAAGTGACGTAGAATGTATAAGTTGTGCGCAGTCGTTTCTCAGAAATGTCTGCCTTGCGCCAGTTAGATTTAAAGCGTCAAGCAATTTTACCTGCCATTCTGTAGGTATATCAGGCCCTATGGATTCGGACAATCCATCAAATTATGTGAAGACCATTAACTGGCTCTCTCTATTTAAATTCAAGTACCAAGACCAAATTTCCACTTAATAATGACCATCTTTTAAACAAATATATGTTTCTGATTTTTTCCTTTACCGTTATTAAAATATGAATCTGACGATCTAATTTCAGCTAAATTTTATGCTGAAATGATAGCAGTACGCCTACAAACTAATTAGTCTATGGCCTATCGGATTAACAATAGTCGAATATAGATGAAGTCTATCGGGATTTTACTCCCTCTACTCCTATTATTCACTAATAATAAATATATAAAAAAATAAATAAAAATACAAAAATATATATGGTCAATAAAATACATACAATTTCGAAACTTTTGGAGAGTTTTCTGCCGTATATAACGAAAATAAGAATTCGAAGTAGTTATGAAAGCCAACAGCATACGTGTACCAAGTTATCATACTAAACTGATGGAAGATTTCCACAAGGAAGCAATAAAAATAATGGTTCATTTGTCAGATTTTAAATGCGTGGTTCTGTTTGAATATCTCTGATATGAGATATGAAGGCACAGGTGTACCGATTGACATCGTTCGTTATATATGTCATAATTCTGAATTTATACTATTTTGTTTCTGAAAGGCGATATTATCACGATAGCTTTATTAATAATGTATATAACTGTTTATAATCTAAGAGAGATTCTGCTTTACGGTAAGTGGAAAATAAATAGAGATTCACAGCCTTAGTCCTCATGTTGATTATGGCACAATGAAATACAACATAATGAATATATACTGTGCACAAACTGCGCGCTAGTGTGGTAATTGTTTCTTATATTGACGCTTGTCGGCGAACCCAAAGTTTTTTCACTTAGATATTGGATCCGCATTAAAATGGGAGAATCAAAATGTCATAAAAGGAAATTTGATGCCAGTCCTCTGACATCAACGCGCGGTCGCAATTCCTGGCTATTTTAGCAACGACACAAAGGACAAACCTCTGTGACATTATTTAAAAGCGCTATCATCACGAATGTTTTGACGACAGACGACCCTCTTTCAAATATGAAATTACCTACACTGAGTATATGTCTAGATTTCTATTGGCTATAAATCCGAAGAGGAACCCTCTAAAACACACCTCTCTGTCCTCAGTCCACGGGGAGGTTACCTTTCATACCAACGATCGCAGAAACACCCTCGAACCTGTTTTATGTGGGTGAGAAGACCCACCAACATAGTGCCTTCGTCTTTCCTGTAGTTAGTTCATTCGATCATCCAGTAAAGATAAGGTGTACGATTAATTCTCCATGTAGTTTATGGATTAGAAGTATTAGGTTAAAATTGTACAATTTGTTGGACATTCGAGAGGACGGTTTAAAGCACAAAGTAGAGGAATAAATAAAGAAATACTAAACATCGTTATTTAAACGTAAGTACTATATCTACTACTGCCCTGGCCAACCCATGTACCGTTGTTAGAAAGAAAGGTGTATTCTACATGACATGTCTGTGCTTTTAACAGATGTTAAATTTGTGATGAAACTGTCACATGATGACTGTTTAATGTCATTTTATCTCACACTCTTTGGTTTGGCTACTTAAATCATCTATATTAATTTGTTCTTATATTTCAAAGTTTGTCGTTTTCAAACTTAACTTTTACAGGTGGTCGGCTTTGAGTTGACATAGTGAATTAATGGTTTTCAATGTTTGAATATCACATATGTGCCATCTGAAGTTCGCCTCCAGGTAGTTTAACAGATATACCAGTCTGTTTAAAAGTACAGATGTGCTGGAGACAGATTACAAAAACAAATGAAGTTGAATTGCTTATCATATAGCACCTTACATCTGTTAATTCCACAGGAAAAATTCCGATAAAAAAATGTTTCTGTAAGTGAATTGGGATGTAGGCAAGAACGTAACATAGATTAATTACCTACCCCAATGAATGAATTCGAACATTCGCCACCCAGTCACAATATTTATCCAACAGACAAAGCACATTTACCAATGCTCTTAGCCAATTTGTTGGTCATTGGCGTATTATGGTTAATAATGTGCATGTTATCTCGAAGTCGCTTCTTTGCCAATAGCTGTAGTAGCACGCCCTAGGTTGCAGGCATATCTTGTTTACAGTCTGTGTCATACACGTTCGTGACGAAATTGGTTCAATATAATGAAAGTGAATATCTGAACATTTGCCAAAAAGCATGGACAACACAGGACACGTGTTATATTAGGACATACGCTGTCCAATTAATAACTCTAGAGCCCTTCTCTATTGACGAAATCAAAAGGAGAAAACACCTAACCTAGCCATCAGTGTATTAATGGTATTATGAACAACACTAGTATGCGGTCGAACTACTCATTATACAGAGAAGGTTTGGGATCATCTGTGTATCCTCGTTAAACATGGACAATGGCACGGCAAGGACCATTTACCTCTGCTATTGTAACACAAATGTTAAGAAGCCTTCGGCTTGAAATTGTGGATGTAAATGGTCCGTTCCGGTGATTGAACAATGTGACGGTGAAACTTTGGCGACCTAGCTTATTATTGTAAACTTAACAGGTCAACGCAGGAACCTCAGTTAAAAAATTAACACAACATTTGTATTACCAGAATCTTACTCCAAAAAGTAAACATAACACATGCCCTGTGAAATCAACCGAATACCACGTGGATATACCTAAACTTAACTATAGTAGGGCATCCAGTTCCATTTTAAGCTGTTGTGGCATAGGCGCATCTGGTTGCCTGGCAACAGTAATTCGGGTATACACGTATAATGCATCCTTCTCTTTAAAGAATAAATGAAAATGTTGATCTGCAAGACGACAAATGTCAGATATACATGTAGTAGGAGACAAAAACCAAACAAGGTATTATTGAAGGGACGTGATACAGATGTTGTAAGAGAAAATAAGACACAGGCTATACTAAGGGACGTGGTACAGATGTTGTAAGAGAAAATAAGACACGGACTATACTAAGGGACGTGGTACAGATGTTGTAAGAGAAAATAAGACACAGACTATACTAAGGGACGTGGTACATATGTTGTAAGAGAAAATAAGACACAGACTATACTAAGGGACGTGGTACAGATGTTGTAAGAGAAAATAAGACACAGACTATACTAAGGGACGTGGTACAGATGTTGTAAGAGAAAATAAGACACAGA
>JAQQZZ010068430.1:0-22565 GCA_030265115.1 Mopalia vespertina | reverse complement strand
TTGTGCGGTCGTAGCAAGACAAATTACAGCTGTATAAATACACCGGGACTATGCTTTGATGTCATTCAGCTGTAGATTAATCCGATTCCCTTTTTAAAGACACCAGTCACCCCAATAAAAAAAAACAAATTATAAAGATACTTACAAGTTTAATCTTTTTTAAACGAATAAAATTGTTCAATTTTATGTTGACATACATAATATATTTTCAAATTTTTATGCACCTGGTGGCTTATTGCAAAAGTAGCCCCTTCGTCACTTTCTGGTAAGACAGTAATGCGGGTTTATCCCAAAGTTCCCAGTCTGCGTTAAAAAGCTAGATGGTACTTGAGGGTTACAAAATAGATCGTTGTGTGTGAGCACATACCGTCGGAAGTAAATCATATAAGCACTCCCCGATTAATTCAAATTAAAGCGATAATCCTGTCTGCAATAAAATGCATATATGTAAAACCTCATCATTTCTTTGTGTTGAATTATGCTCTCTAATTTTCTAATCGAGCTATATCCATTTTATAATTGGATCTTAAACATTGGGTATCGCTTAAACTACAGTCAAATTCATCCACGCGGACATGTCTTGCTATTTTAATCACTTAACAGAAGAGCTCCACAAATATTGACCAATCAAATATCTTTCTTGTCACACTAAGGGGCCTACGTCACGAGACCTAGAGTCGACTGTTTAAACTTTGACAGTTCACACCAATGACTATATATGTTATAACCTGTAACACACAAGAGTGTTAGTCGCGTGACGTCATGAATAGGGTTGGCCACGCCCAAAATGTCAGCAACCAGTGATCGTAGTTAGGTATATACTCGTAACCCTCAAGCAATATTATAAGATGAAGAAACGATAAGTCGATATTATATTTAAGTATGTTTAATAGTAATCTTTCAAGAGATATAGGGGTTATTGCAGGTTATCGCTTTAATGTAGAAATATGGATTTGGTTAATTGTAGGATTTTTTTTCATACCAGGAGCAAATACAGGTTTCTAATTTTAACCCTATATGCGAGTGCCGGAGGCTGTCGCCGATAGCCTTTGGACTGGAAGGGGGGAGGGCCCAGGAGGGGGGAGGGCCTGGGGATGGTGTTCTTCCCTCTACCGTTTTTTCAATTTTTTTTTAGGAATAAATAATCAAAAGATCCAATTTGGTGGCACTGGAAAAACATTTATTTGTGGTATATGGTACCACAATGGAGGGAGTCTGACCGAGAGCTGGTATACATTTTTTGTGTAGGCCAATAGATATCCCTTTGACGTCCCAACAAGAAAGAAAAAAAAGAATAGATAATTTAATACCAGAAGCTTGATCGACTTCTGATTATACTCAAGGCAAATTAGCTCGCAGTAGCCCTATTCACTATACAATTTGTATTTATCCCCGGCCAAAAATGACTGTTTTCGCTTGCTTTTTCATTTCTTTTTTGATAGCAGGCATTTGATAGCAGAATTTATATAATTTTTCAATAGCCCTTGAAAGAAAATAAGATTTTACAGGACTTTCCATGCCCATTTTGTAACTATCAAATACTATCTAGCTTTTCAACGCAAGTTGGGGTGTACGTTAGGCATGGAGGTAAACCCGCTTCCGGTTTTAATCAAATGTTTCTATGCCATTGAATACAAACTCACAAATTTCCAAAACTGTCCAAAACTTTTTCCAAAACGTGCGAAACCGGTTAAAATTTGTTGAATAATGTAGGCCTGTATTTCGCTATTTTATCCCGGAATAGTCATTTTAAAAAAGGTTTGAACTAGTTGCCCTTCGAATTTCCGATATTTATGGAAAATTATTAATTTGTAGGTCAACCCTACACTATATATATTTGGGACATGGGTCCCAGACTCTATATATAGCGGGCAGCTAGAATCAACACTCAATCCATCTTAATCGTAATTCAACAAAATATTTTATCCCATAACGTATTGATATTTGAATAGGCCTATACCGATATCATAAATATATATCCATTATAGTTGTGATAAAGCACCCGGAAAGTGTCTTCTCGACTCAAAACCTTATAGACGAAAAGAGTATATATGTAGTTGGTTGCGATTCCTGGTTATTCCATTGTGTCAAGAGTTATCAGAAAGGCGTATTCTATCAGGTTTACACAAACTTCAATATTTATAGATAAAAAGAATTTGACCGACTCGGAGTTCTTAAAGTTTCCTTTCCTTTCATATAATGGCAGAATACCGTATGTTAGCCTAATCGTATCTTAGATTAACCTAAACCATCTCCCTATTAACTTAAAATAGTTGATGAGGTATTGTCACCCTATGTTGATTGAAGGTCTCTCTAATCCAAGATTAGTGATTAAATCTGACAGGGGAACAAAACGTACCGTACGGAGCTCCAAACCCCACTGCGAGGTTTACACGTGCTGCGAGCAGCATTCTAGGGGAGGATACTCTGTCTGTCGTGCTTGATCACCTGTGACGTATTTGTGTCTGATGAATATGCATGAGCACTCAGACTTGCGGGACGAGTAAACTTCAAACAGAGCCGCGGTCACCGTACCGCAGGTAAGACGTGCAGTTAATGCGGAGTTGCTTTGGAGAAGATCTGTCATGATTTATACTTGAATTCTGATACAGTTGCGTCGTTCGATACTTCCTCCAGAATGGAGCTTTATCATGGAGCTGCCAGAGATAGCAACCTGGAACTTTTACGTGAATCCACGAGGAAAGATTGTAACAAATTAGACGAGGACGGAATGACACCGACTTCTTGGGCAGCCTACCACGGCAACTTACAGGCACTGCGGATAATCGTGGGCAGAGGGTAAGTGTCATGTAGTAACTATAATCCTACACTGAAGCACTGCCAATCTTATTCTTTCAACGCAATTTCATAAAGTATCAGCTGATATCAGAAGTCTATCAAGCTTGATAGACTTCTGTTGATATAAAGCACATGTAGGCTTAAGCTTACGATCCATATCAATATAGTGTATGCTATACATTTGCATACATCTAAAATACAGACACATGTGTAGCTCTGATTTATTTACAAATGTTGATATTTACTAGTCAATAAAGCATAGGCCTACGCGACATATGACAGATGTATTTTTGGATCTTATATAGGCCTATGCACTTTGTGAAACTTTGGTTCATTTCTCTATACGCCTTTATTCGGTCGATGTCATTCTTATTGTTGATAGAAACATTGGGAAAGTGAAAAACACACACAGACATATTCTCAAACCGATATATATTTATGAGTATATATCCTATACGATTACAAACCAAATGTCTAGAGTTGTGGCTTGACAAAATCGAAATGACAGTGACATTATTACCACATGCTCAACATTAACAGTATCAAAACATATTTTATAAATCCAAGAAAAGTCATAATTCTAGACCTTTAGTTTTTGTAACTTTCACTAGTGGTCAACACCCATCATGATAGGCCTATGCACTAGTACAATCTGTATAGGTCTTACCCTTAGGTTTAGCCCGACGTCCTGTGAATACACACCATAGCTTAATCATTAATTCGCTAATGCCAGTCAAACACAATATATAAACTTTATTTAAAAAATCATACATTATTTCATGTATTGTTTTTGACCAGCATTAGCATTTAACGATTTTCAACCTCTTTCACTGGTTTGTGTGCCCTATATATTGTGCTAGATATGCACATACTATTGACATTTATAAACATTACATTGGAAGGGCATATTTCTCTAAATGAATTATTCATATATTCCATGTTTGTCAATAGTTTGTTCAAAGAATAACTTTCTGAAGTGGTTTAACTTTTGTTTTTTTATGTATAGTGCCCCCCACGTTAAGTTAGTTTGTTTAAGAGGTTGCACATATTTACTGTGTCACATATAACAAGCGTCTGATGAATGGTGATGTGATATAGGACAACAGCTTGGGCAGTAGACCATGACAAACAGATGGCACACCAGTTTATTTATTTGTCAACATGCCTGTAAATACCTACCCACATGTTCATGGTAGGAGAAAAAAATTAAATATGAAAATATGTGGGCTTTTTTAATTTAAAAAGAAATTCGAACTCAATGAACCTTGAAAAAATCGCATATACTGATTGATTTTGATAACAGTGAAACATTTTGGGAATAAAAAATCAGACAAGGTGTTATTTATCTTCATAAATTTAAATTTGAAAAACTGTGTCTAAACCTATAATCAACATAACTAACATATATATTTAAAGTACTAGAAATGATACCATGTTATACAGTCAATGACTCCTTTATCATTCTATGGTATTAAGTTTCTAACCTTTTTTCTTTTATGGTATTTACCATGCAATTATTCAAAAACAAATTTAAATTTTTATTTTTTTATTATTCTTTTATTTGAAAAGTAGTTGACAAGAATTCATCACAATTATTAATATCTTTCGCCCTTTGGCTATAATTATATAACAGGCCTGTGCTGTTGGGGAGAACGGACAGAACAGGGTCTCCCCATGGTTATGCAAACTTAAGTTAGGAGGACCGATTTATAGGTTTCCCAAATTGTTTGCAGTCTTCAACTAAATTTGCATTTTGCTATTGATTTTGACAAATTTTGTCATACCATAATCAATGAAGATTGTATTTTAAAGCAATTTTTTTAATTTTCACAAGGCACATTTATGTATTTCAAAAATCAGTTGAAAATGCAAATGTAAGGTTACCTCACAAACTTTTAGAGGACCAACTTTAAGGTTATGCCAGAAAATATTACAGCACAGGCCTATATAATAATAATAATTATAATGCACTGGTTGATTGATGAATAGAGGATTCTGAAAAATGTTAAATGTAGGTAGTTTGTTTTGTTTAGGAAGTTGTATTTGTCTTGTTAATAAGCATATCTCTAGGACTAACCTCACTATAAGAGTGAGGCTGCCAGCTGCTTTCTTCATCTTTTGAAACATATATTACTAACTTAGAACACAGCCTGTGTCTAAATTATACCTCTTGTATAACACTGGTCTTCAGATTTGCAACTCTGAAAATAAAGATAATTTTTTTAAATTAAAGAAAGATTTTATTTTATTTATATTGTAAATTAGAGATATACTTTTCCACAATATATCCATTGTTCTAGATCCATTCCTCTTGTGAGTTAGGGTCTGTCTTTAGTCTAGTCCAGAGTCTTGCCAGAAATAAAATGTATGATGTCCAAAATGGTCATTTGTGGTGTCCAAATGATGCAATTGTTCAATTCAAGGTGGCTAAAGGAAGGGTGGATCCTTTTGTCGTATAAGTGAAATAACCTTCACTACTGTACTAGGGTACTGCATAAAACACAAAGTAAACACAATTTCAATGAATACATAAAGTAACAAAAAAGGTTTATGAGAGTATCTGTGGTAATGAATAAGCTTACAGGGTACTGTAAATCACCTCTAATTTCTACCATAATATGGCTACTTTAAAAGTTATTTGAAGGACCTAGGTATGGTTCTTGGGAAACAAATTTATGTTTTCTGACAAATCCTTATGTTTTCTAACTGAAAAATGTTTAGTCTGCTTTCCAGGAACCATTTCTAAGACCTTAAAATAACTTTTAACGTAGCCATAGTATGGACGAAATTTTAGGTGATTTAGGGTATGTCAACTGTACAGTTTATAGATAGCTGAATTTTTTATTTTTTATTTATCTACACTATCTTGACCTCTGTCCTATCATTGATCAATTTAAATTGGCCTCATATGAGTGAAGTAACATAATTAGGGAGTTTATATAAAAACTCAACAAAAACATCACATGTACTATAATATAATTTGCTTTTTTAGTAAATACTAGGATAAAAGGAAACTGGGCAGAACAGATCTAAGCTGGGTCATCGTACATGTATGTAATTGTATGATGTAACCTAAAATATTATTGAAATGTACATGTATGTAATTGTATGATGTAACGTAAAATATTATTGAAATGTACATGTATGTAATTGTATGATGTAACCTAAAATATTATTGAAATGTACATGTATATATATGTAGCTCAGTCAGTTGAGTGTTGGGCCTGTAACTCAAAGGTCCCGGGTTCGAATCCCGGTGGAGGCAAGCCAGTTTTTCTCTCTTCATTTATTCAAAATATATTGTGTTCATATATATCTATGGTACAAATAAGATACTATTGGTAAATGTAGTTTGTGGACACATTTCTGAGTAGTAACAGCCATTTCATGTCAGTAAATATCTGATACTGCTAGAAAAATGTCTAGATAACTGAGGTATGTAACAAAGTCCAGCTCATACAAGTTATCTTGAACAGTAGGTTGTTTACTTACTGAAACCATTTTGTTACCAATGTAATTAAAATTTAGAAGTGTGAAAATGTGCTTATTTGTCGACAACCTTTGATTTGCAGAAGCTTTCCCCAAAAATACATTTTGCCCATAAATGTTTAAAACAGCGATACAAATTTGACTTTGCAAATATAATAACTTTGAAAAGGGGTTGAGATGGGTGAGTTGAGTAAGCCCACAATTAAATCGCACCTATTTGACCAGATGTAGAAGAGTAACAGGAGTGAGACAGGTTTTTAAAGACTTTTTTTGCTTAAGTGATTAGTTGATTTAATTTATATGAAGATCAATGGATTCATACTTAACTCTTAATTCGTGACATGAAATGTCCCTTTAGTACTATTCTATTGTCGATGTGAACATAGTTATAATCACAAACGAGTCCTATTAAACTCTGTCATATACAATAATTGACTAATAACCTTCATGCATTGAGACAAAAACTACTCCCTCTTTTATACAAAAACTGATCAGTAGGTTTACTGCCACAACTGTGACAACCTGTGGGAAAGAAAAAAAGCCCCAGATGTATTGTGAAATTGATTTGCAACCCATGAGTGTTGACTACTTTTCTGTCATAGATTGGGTGAGAGGGTGGGTGAGTTTTGCCATTGATTGTATACACTTTCCTGTATCTTGATATAGGCAGAATACGTTGAGTTTTATTGAATGTCTCTTTGGTCATTCAGTTATCAATGAATGACAAGACCTATTGTTAGACACCCAGTTTGTTTTCTGCCAATATCCATTGATTTTCTTGGGTCTGTTATATTATTGGGTCAATTATCTGAAGAAACTGAACATTTTTTTAAACCTGTTTTTCCCATAAGAGAAAACAAGAGTGTTAGGATTAACAGTGTCTTGTGAGAAATCTCCTCTGTTATTATTGCTGACTGAGAGTCAACAATCTTGGCTATGAGATATGAGCTATTCACTGCGGACATTCCAAGTCTGTTCAGGGTGGTGAAATCAGTATGCTGGGGGGTTGGATTGTGAAGCCTAAACTTGTTTGATCAACGTCTAACTCTGATTTCTCTTCGTCAAACAACTGATCATTGATCTATATAGAACGGGCGTTTTGCACTTTGTCCTTTTCATATACCAGTACTTGTAATAGGCCACTATCTGACTTGGTGGAATTGAATAGAGATAAAAATAACTGCCTGTGTTCAGGTAACTGCTGAATATCACCATAATAGAAATGAAGCCTAAGAATACACCTGTATAAAATAAGTATTATTTTATACTAGATATTACGGGTGACAAGGCTGCTTATTGTTGCCTATGTCAGCCTGTCTTAGTGAAGTAATAAAGCAGTGTTAATCCCTAGAGGCTGTCCTGCTGGTCAAGGTTAATTCCTCGCATCCGTAGGGGATTTTTCACCAGGACATTTCAGCCCACCTGTATTTATCACGCTCAATACTGTTTCTTGTGTGTGTGAAAGGCTCTTCTGCCAATTTTTGCATAAATAAATAATTTATAGGTAATTAAGTATTACTATATAGGGTACAATACTTACCCTTCTTTAATTTCTCAGTGCATGCTTGAAATATGTATAAATGAAAAGAACAGTTAGTCATATTGGTCTTTTTTTTTTATAATAACAGAAAGAGATAGATTTGCAAGAATTAGATATACCCTGCATTTACAGGTTGGAGGCCTCTAGTGAGAGTCTGACACATAATATGTTCACAACGATCACAGTGGTGGTTTTAGAAAAGGTTTTCCTGTGTATTCGAATAAAATACTAGATTAAGAAATGAACAATCCATCATAATGCCTCAACATATAAATGATAACTGATACCCTTGAATACGATATTAAGCTAGGATCAAACAGAAAAAAGATTCTGTAATATATATAATCAGTCAGGTGCCTGAAGTAGAAAGTCCAGTTTTTCATCACTCTTTGACCTGTCCTGTATACTGTTTTGACTTTTTAACAATTTAGAAGCATTACTTGTGCTGAACAAATCACGGGACATTTTATTGTTGTGCTGATGTGGCTTTTAGCTGTAGCCCTTGTACTCTCAGAGCCAAGGGGCAACAAGATGCTGGTTTATTGCAGTGTCTTTGTTTTGAGTTTAGGAATGCCCTGTCTTGTCTTTCATTGTTTGTTGTCCACTCTCCATTGGCAGCTGCTTGTTTTCACTGAGCTGGCACATCCTCATTTGAGTTTATTAACCTCTAGTACATTGTTAATCCCTAGTCAATCAAACTAAATGTTGAGGCATATTGGCGGCCTACCCTCAAGCATTGTGTAAAACACTAATCAATCAATCAATCAATCAACCAATCTCTTATTTCATTACACTCTAATGGCAGAGTATTGAAAAAAGGAAACAAAACATAAAGTCAGTGTGTGATAAGTAAACATTTTACATATTAGCCTAGCTGCTGAGGTTATTGGGTATAATTAAAATGAGGTTATACACCATCTGTATCAACAACAGTATTTGTATTGAATTGAAACTCCTAGTTTCTTTGTACTGAACACTGTTGATTTATTTATTGTGTTAAGACTGAGTACTATGGGTATTTTTGTGCTCACATGTTGGATTGTTATGCTGACCTGGTAGCTGTTTTGTGCTCACACGTTTGATTTTATGCTGACCTGGTAGCTGTTTTGTGCTCACACGTTTGGTTTTATGCAGACATAACTGTGTTTTGTGCCGACACATTTCATTTTATGCGGACATGATACATGTTTTGTTCTCACACATTTAGTTTTATACAGACATAACTGTTTTGTGCTCACATGTTTGATTTTATGCCGATATGGTTACTGCTCAGGCATTATGGGTGTTACTATTTTGGGTGTGCATATTAAAGGGTTGTTTCTGTTTTTTTACTCACATGCAGGTTGTTTTCGCACTCATATTGAAGGGTTTTTAGGCTCATAATAGCAATGTTTTCTTACCCAAATGAAGTTTGTATTTGTGCTTAGTTGCATGTACATTATCTGTGTTCTTTTATGGTGCAGAGTTGAAAATGTTGTAATGTTCATATGATGCATTATTTTAACGGAGTGCTTTTTAAGTTTATGCTAACATGTGGTATGTTTATTTTACCATGCTGATATCTTTTGTATGGATACTGAATTCTGCCTACCTGGTATTGTATTTACAAATTATATACACTGCACAATATATTGATTTCCATACGAACCATGCCCAATGGACATAAACTTATCATTTATTTGTTGAAAACAATTCAACCTGGAAAATCTTAAATACAGCGTTAAACCCTAATTAAACAAACCATCATTGTACAATGTATAACTTGTCAAATGTTAAAAATATTGGTGTAGATCCACCAGTGTAACCTGTGCAGGTGTTTGTTGTCTCAGGTATGCTAATCTTTTTAAGAAGAGGTAAGGTAATCCAGCAGTAAGCTATCTTATTTCCCTTCCACTCTTAATGGGACAGATTATTGTGTAATGGACACCTATCATTGATGGCCTCATGGTGGTGGAACCAACAGGTGATTGGGTTCCCATAGGTATAAATGAATGCCGTAATGGATGTCTGACAGTGTAATGCTATACTTACTGCTTCTAAACACACACATACTAAACAGTGTGCACACAAACTTATCTGGGACATATCCTCCTGCTACTTCAAAGATGTATCTTGTTGTATAATGGACTGTTTTATGTTACACTTTAATACCAAATAAATTCCACTGTCCTACTTTTTTTTTTTTTACCATTGCAAATGTGCAGGAAAGATAAAATCCTGAAAATGCAAAAATGTTTTGAGATAAATTTAATTAGAATGGGACCAGCTGTTGATTTTCATGGTCACCGCCTCTAATTAATTTGCTTGCTGGTCCTTCACTATTTACATCCAGACTATAAAGTTACT
This sequence comes from Mopalia vespertina, assembly GCA_030265115.1. Lineage (NCBI taxonomy): Eukaryota > Metazoa > Mollusca > Polyplacophora > Chitonida > Mopaliidae > Mopalia > Mopalia vespertina. Next base: position 12,391 of record JAQQZZ010068430.1, on the reverse strand, counting down.
CTGAATTAATTAAAACCTAATTGGTATTTGATTTGTTTGATTTAGGTTAAACGCCGTGCTTAAGATAAATTCACTCATATGACGGCATGCAAGCCCACTGAATGGCGGTGTCAGACCACCCCTGATGATTGATATTTGGCAACTCCATTCAGTGAGAATTTAGAAAAACTTTATAATACAACGCAAAATGTTTATGATTTGACAAACCATGAGGAATTTATGTGGATTTTTGTTACCGCTGATGTAGAGGGTGGATTCCTTCACTCATTGCGGTCATACATGTATCCCAATAAAACAAACAGGCTTTTAATGTGTTTGGGAAGGACAGGAGAAGACTACTGGTCAGTTGTAGTGACAGGAGTTTTAAATCTTTCCAAGGGGCGATGGAGGTAGCTTCCTGTGTTGGCCAGGTGCTCTAAGGGCTAAAGGGGAACTGGAAGCTGATCTGTTTGTGATGTCTTTGTATTACGTCTTGTGATTGTCCTGTATTTGTCCCATCTTGTCTTTGTTTGTTGCCAGTGATGTAGAGGATGGTTTCCTTCACCCATTTAGCTGGCATGCCGTGATACTTATTACATAATCTTAAGCCCCAATCCAACAAACAAACAAATAAATGTCATGCTTGTCATAGTTCTTTGCCACTGTAATACTATTGTCTGCTCATTCACTTCATGTGGATGAACATCATGTTGGGGTATTTTGGTAAGAAAAGAGGACTAGAGTTAAAGTATATATGAACTGCAACAGCTGTGAAATGCAAGCAAAGTCACGCTTTGCATTGTTCATTAACACTGTAATTACATTGTCCACTCTATCACCGTAGGTAGAACGACCTCCAGTCACAATGTGTTCTTTGTGTGTGTTGCTTAACCTGAAGAGAGGTGTGACATTGATACAGAATGCACTCTTGACCTATGACAGCTTAATACATTATGTGACTGTTTTATGCTACTTTCATTAAGTCATGTGGTTAATGTACTCAACAGGGTTATTATTCTGGACAGTTTGGGGATATTTTTGTTGGTGGAATATAATATAAAGAGCAAGTCAATACTTCCCCCCAGAAACTCTATATAATAGACACTTTGTATTCATCATTTGTATTCATGTTTTTCGATATCCTAATCTGTATGTAATAAAGATAGGAGTGTTATTCGCGATGAAGGTATTGGACATTATTGATAAAGCGTTGATATGAAATAGTCGTAGCAGTTTAATGTGGGACAAAAACGTTTTTTTGAAAAAGGAATAAAGGTTCCTTATCACTACTCATTCTATCAGTTGTTAGTTTTCTTAGTGAAATAAAGCTGGTCGCTAATCACCATGGGTCACTTTCACAAAATGTTGTAAAACAAAAAAATGTTGTTTAATAGAATTTTGTCATGTCAAACCATAGGCATAAAAATATAGTACAAGATTTCATTTGTTTTAATTTAGTGACATTTAGAAGCTGGGATGATAACATAATAAGTAAGGATTTTCAACCTCTAGATTTATTAATATGCAACATTTCAGTGAAGATATCAGCACCGTTTTCAGCTTGTAAACGGGGCTAGTAGCTGAACTGAATTGTTGCGTACCATTAAATCCAGCCTGGGGCTGTGGCTTAGTGGTAGCGAGCGCGCTTATTTTATTGTCGTGAATATAACATGGCTCCAAGACTACATACAATTTAATCGGATCAACAGTTAATTTGAGAATATTGATCATTTGACAACTACACATCTTTTGACCGAGTCCTATATTTGCTTTGACAACATAATTTAAAAATATCTTCATTATATTCAGTCCCGTTCAGGATTTCTGGATTGTTAAAACATTATTATTAACAGCAGTGTGTAACCACTAATCATGCTGATTGGTGATGTTCCACATTGTATTAGAAGTATACAGTAACATATACGATTAAGCTGATTAACTCTCCTTACAATTTCAGGTTCTCTTTTATTCAGGCATTTCTGTAGGCTGTAGGCTCCTTGCCTAAGTCAACCACTTCGTCTTGTGTCCATCATGGATACAATATAGCTTGTCTTGTGTCCATCATGGATACAATATAGCTTGTCTTGTGTCCATCATGGATACAATATAGCTTGTCTTGGGTAATGAACGTGAAAATGGTTGAAAACACTTGAAGACCACATGGAAAAAAAAGACGGTAGTCACAAAATGTGAATTTCGCGATTGCCCCCCTTAGCTATGAGCTCAGAGCATAAACCTTCCCTCACGCATACTGTTGTGCCTGAAAACAACCGAAGTCCTTAAAAAGCAATGTCTGAAAATAATATACCCTTTTTAAAATTACAGACTTTTAAAGTTAAAAATCTGATTTTCTGCAAATAGCTGTTGTGTGACTACGGTCTTTCCCCCCCTGTGGTCTTCTCTTATTAGTCTTCAAACGCATCCATAAACTAAATAGCAGGCTGTTGGAGAGAGCTTCTAGTACCCTGGTGCTCTCAGAGCTAAGACATATCCATAAATATGACGTAAAACCACAATCAAACATTTAATAACATATTGTACTTGTGTACAGTTGTTTTTTTTTGGTAATGACAGCTGTCACAACATTAACCTTGCTTGTCCTCCATGCCATAGCGGTGGTCGGTGAAAGTGATGTCTCCATTTACCATTGTTCATGTCACATTAATAATGGCTTGTTGAGTTTTGTGGGAATAAGTTTGTCTAATGTGCGACAACCTTTGTGAGGTAGAAAAGCTGTCCCATTCTGTTAAAGCCACTGAATGATGTTACATAGATATGTCTGAATTAAGGACTCCTAACTGGCATTCAAGCATATCAACATGTAAATGTAGACATTCTCTTTGCTAATATCGTGATATCTAGCTTTCTTATGTGAGATTAGATTATATGTTTTTTTGTAGTCTCTTATGCTATTAATTAGGAAAATCAAGATGATTAAAGAAAACGTGCAAGATTTTCGTTTTGTTTTATATCAAGGCTGATATAGGTCACATTTACCCTAAGGAAAGGATATTGTAAAGACCTTTATGTAACTGTGTTAGGGTAGTTTAGTACCAGTCTCTCAAGTTTTTCCAGTATGGGATGGTCCTTAAAACATTAAGAACAATCAGGGGAGCATTCTGCCTATATATCTCCCCATTTGTACAGATGCTGTTAACTCCAGTGGAATGCAGATGAGCTCTGTGTTTCCATGTATCCCATTGTCTACATATAAGTGGTCTTTCTTCATGTAAAATTATAATTTTCTTAGATATGCAGTGTAAAAATCCAGACACAAATAAACAGATGCTTTTTATAATGTATGTATTGTAGGCTGTTGAACGTGTTTGACAAAACAAGGCAAAAGATTCGATTGTTAAATTATTCAACAGCATTTTCATGATGAAAATCGAAATCATGATTTGGGAGCAAGATAAATTGCTAAAAGTTGCATCTCGTATATGGATGTTAAGTACATATATTAATATTATATTAATAACTAATCATATCTCATCATATTTCTTATTTTTTTGTCTCCTGTAATTTGTATTCTATTAATTTTATTGCAAGAACATGTTTGCCTGAATGTCAAGTGTACACAATTGTTTCAGCCATAAAATTTCATATCCTAGGATAAGAACTTAGACCGAATCCAAGGTGAAACACTTTATGTTCTACCATCAGATCCATTTGTGTTTTACCATCAGATCCATTAAAACTTCTGAACGTTAACTTGTATATTAGAATTTTGCTTGGGGATTCCTGTGGACAACAAGGGCTTAGGCAGAGGAGTGTCCACCCGCCCTTTGGAAACCCTGAAGTGAACAATTGCCTCATTTGGACACCCTGTTTTCAGAAATTTTAACATGCAGGATATGGGGAAACTGTAAAAATTAAACACCCAGTTACTTAAAAAGTGAAGCAAAATGGCCAGTTTGGACACCATACTTTGGATTTCTGGCTCAGCCCCGGGGCCAGTTGCTCAAAAGAAGATTAGCCGCTAACACCAGATTAAATTGCTAATACCGGGTTAGAGATAGATCTTCAACATTGCGTGACGTCATCTATTAGCGGATTAAATTTAATAGCGCTTCGAGCAACCGGCCACTGCTGCATGGACAAAAATCTGAAGAAAAAAAAATGTATTCACTTTCAGGCAAGTAAGAAAACTGATATTGAAAAAATTAGAAGGTAACCACGATTATTAAGGCTGTGTTAAGGTGAGACAGAAGTCAGATAGGGTGACATACAGGTAACCACAGAAGCTGATTTTTGTTTATCCGGATCCCAAACATCCCCCCCCCCCCCTCCCTATTCATTCTTCCTCAAGTTCATCTGTCCCTATCTCCCTCTAAATTAGACAAAGAAAAAGCTGGCATCCCTCCATATTCTGAAAGGAGCAGCAAGGGGACAGAAATAAGCTTTTACGTACACGCTGGTGAATTTGTTAATGGATTATCTGTGGAGTTAAAACATTGGAAATAAGGAACAGACGAGCACATTTAAACAGAAATTTATAGTGACAGTGTAGGTCTTTGTTGTTGTTGTTGTAAATGTAGTGTATGGCTTTGTGTTGCATAAGTTATAAGAAATACTTGTCTATGTAAGGGACTCAGACTGCACGTAGATCCTATGTTAGTTTGCTCATCAAATCAGACATGATCTGTGTATATAAGATTAAGGAGCAGGCGAAAAAGGGTCGTTGCCAAATCTGCATCCCGCGTGACTTCCTTTATCAGCTCACTCTAGCTGGCAGATCTAAACAAAAGATTTAAGTTGCCTCTGAGATAGATCAGTTGATATCCATGCTTGCATAGTAAAGCATGCTACGATTGTTTTTTTGCTGATCTTAAAAGTTAACGCATAATAAAATTCTCCAGATGACTGACATTATTGAGGACGTTAAACTTTTTTTTATTAGTTGTTGCTATGTGTTTTTTCTTAATATCTCGTTGTGTATTGTTTTCTATGATATATATCTCACATCGTTTTAGTTATCTACGTGTATAATATGTATGCAATAATGATAATAGAATATTAAAAAACTCTTGTAGATTGGTTATCATTTGTATGCATGTTTAATTGAATTTATTAGAGGAATATATATATGCATATTAAATGCACGTAACAATTAACAAATAGAGGACTGACAATTTAGCAGGATGACATAATTCACGGATAGTTACAGTGTTATTTTTACACTATCAGCTGAGCTACAATCTTGGTCAATCTTTCACGAGGGACCAGTAGTTTTTGACATTTCCTATCCCACAATACATTTAACTGGAAAACAATGATGAATAGTATTAAATGTTTTTAAAAAATCACTGCTCAATACAACTACTAAGTATGTAATTACATGTACTCTTATTGATTCCGGACCTGCAGACCAGTGTCAGTTTTGATACCTGGTAAATGACTCAGTGGGCAGTATGACTTGTACTAGTTTCAGTTCAAAATTAGTGTAGCAATAAAGTCTGACAAATATCGTAAGTTCCAGTAAATGACTGACTGACATTTTGCCATTAATATTTTCAGCATTTTCGATCTGTTTTACAAGTATCGAGTGTAAGACTGTACAATCTTTGGGATGTTAAAAAGCCTTCCGCGTGCCTACATTGTGTTGAATTGTATATCAATCCCTCTTTGAGTATTTATGATATTAGGATCATTTTGCTTTTTTTTTTTAAATAGAGCAGCTGAAAAATGACTTACATGTAATAATGAATCGAGTGTAAATCATTTTTGGGTATGATATAAAAACAGTCTCTTATTAATATGATGATTAATTTTAGAAATATTTTTTTCTTTTAATCTTTTGAATTATATCAAATTAGCTGGTTTTATATATTATATATCATCCCATGTAGTACAGGACAGTCAAGCAAGTGACTATTGCTTTTAGAAACATGGCCTAAAGTGGCAATTTCTGCTATCGGACTCTGCCAGTTATGGAGTTTGTCAGGTCAATAGTTTCAGCAAACCATGAATAAATAAAACATTTTACAGAGTGTGGCTCGTTAAGGCGACAGGTAATTACAGGTGAGGCTACTGAGGAGGGAACCCAATGTCACTTCTGTTAACACACTCACATGTTCTGATTTCCACTCCACTCCACACCTGGATACTGGATCCTCCACATATTACATTCACCTTATTCTATCAGGTGTCTGCAGTTCAATATTGAGATTTGTTACAATTTTTTGTCCTGATATACAAAGATAGTTCACAGCATTAATTATAACTATCAAGGCTGAGCTAGCAAGTAAGATAAATTAGCCTAAATATAGTAAATAACTAGATGAGAGTAGTCATGAGGATTCTAGCCTGGGCCACCTCCAGCCACACTAGCTCTGGCAGTATAATCCCAGCAAATTTATTCTGCTTTCAACTTGTATTACGTATTATTTTTGTCAGTTATAACTTTGATGGTCAATACCAAGGGCTTAGACAGAGGGGTGTCCACCCGCTCTTTAGACACCCTGAATTAAACAATTGACTCATTTGGACACTTTAATTACTTAAAAAGTGAAGCAAAATAACCATGTTGGACACCATACTTTTGATTTCTGACTAAGCCCTTGGTCAATACTATATAGTGCACAGCAGTTGTCTCGCTGTCACAATGTATAGTTTTGAGGTAAGCCATGTATATCACGCGAAAGAGACTTAAATTCTACAGGTAACATCCCAATTAAAATAAGACAGTACTGAATAACTGTATTGCCATCGGTAAAAATATGACTGTAAAATGCACATGTTTCTTCTATGGCTTAGTAGTGTTTAATCAATATACGGTACATTAATACCTAGGTATTGGTATTATCATGGTGCCATTCACATTAGCGGCCAGATGGGAGGAAGGGGCAACACATACATGTAGCAGATCTGTTGTCGTATCTATATGGCTTCTTGTCATGGACCTGTGTTATATTTAGTTGTTGCTACTGAGGTCAAAGGTGGTTTCCTTCACCCATTGGTCTGGCACAATGTCAGATAGGTAACCCTAACTATCAAAAGAAACAACCTGACCATTCAGTTATAACATATCTGTATTGTCATGTACATGTGAGATTATTAATTGCTTTAAATTTGATTGCTTTAAATTTGATTGCTTTAATTTTGATTGCTTTAATGTTGATTGCTTTAATTTTGCTTTAGGATAAAAAAAATTAACTCCGGCTACAATTAAAGTAGCGATATTGTCTCTCAATGTTAAATAAATGATATGCCAGAAGTTTGGAGAGAAAAGGTGCGTAAATATAATAAATAGGTACACAAAAACAGTTAATTGAGTTAAGTTCCGTACTAAAGATATACTCCCTTAATTACTGGTTCTGCCTCACTGATAACTTTCTGTCTTAGGACAGAGTCCTTGATTAACACAACTATGACAACATGAGGATTTTTAGAAAGTCTGTTCCTTGAACATATAATTGTCGAGTTTATTACACTTTGCTTAGCACTGCTGGGAGAATTGATTCAGCCGACAAAACTAGGCTTGATGTTTTGAATGATAATTTACAAAAGATTGAGTAATAACTGGCTTTTTGTCTTTCTTGTTTAAAACTGTGTGCTTTGGTAACTCTGGTTGTACTGCTTGACAAACCAGCTTCCTCTTATGTAAGCCAGCAGTCAAAAAGTGATAATTAAATCATTCTCTCTGTGGGCTGTCTGCCACAAACAACACTGTCAGTGACCCAATGCGACCAAACATTTTAAAACTTGTTTTTGGCCTAAATGTATCATGACAGAATTAGCATTTAAATAAATAGTTTTCTAATTATTTGAACAGAAAATGAGAATCTTTAACTTTACAATATTTGACACTGTTATAAACCCGTTTGATTATTAGAAACTTTCATTTATGAAACAGTTAAATAATGTTTATATTGATTTTTTGTCATATTTTAAATAAGAATAATCCCAGAATAAGTGGATTTTGTACAGCTTGTTTAGTTCTCGGCCTAAGATTTTGACGAATGTGCTTCTCTTGTTTCAAGTACTTAGGTGTAGTTACATGTTTGGTTACAATTTACCAATTAAATAACTCCAAAACAATTAGCACCAGCAGTAATTTGATATTAGAAAGTCACCCACACTGATTTATTATTGAACAGCAATCTTACCAATGTCGACTACATGTGTTACAAGATTTACATTATTCAGATTCCAGCCAACATATATACACAATCTATTCATCTCATTACTCATTATCAGAGTTTTAATTCATTGGACATTGATAATAATAACATTTATTTATTGAGGGATAGAGGCCCTCCAATGAGATCACTCTTCCCAGATGCAAGCATATTAAACTTTTATGCAAAATATGCTATACAGGGGTCCGTTACACAAAGAGATCTAAGCTTATGTTGAACTGAAATTGCTTACATGGTAATACAATGTCCTCTGCAATGTTAGAGGGCTCATAGCCGTGGCTTAGTGGTTAGCATGTCTGCTTACTAATCCTACTGTGATGTACCATCCATGGTTGGAGGTATGAGTGTGACAGGCCTGTGCTGTTATCTTCTCAGGAATAACCTTAAAATTGGTCCTCAAAAATTTTGTGAGAAAACCTTAAATTTGTATTGCCGCTGTTTTGTTGATTTTTAAAATAAAAAAATGGGCATTTATTAAAAAATATAGAAAAATTGCTTATATTACAAACTTCATTGATGATTGGATTGACAAAATTTGTCAAAATCAGTAGCAAAATGCTAATTAACATGAACACTACAAACAATTTGGTAAACCTATAAATCGGTCCTTGTAAAATAAGTTTGCATAACCATGCTGATGGGAAGACCCTGTTGACTACGTTCTCCCCAACAGCACAGGCCCGGTGTGAGTCACACAATGTGGCTCCGGCAATCATAAGGTGGTTTTTATGAGGTTTCATCCTGGTTTTCCACTATATTTAAGCACAATCTGAAATGGACAATAAGTCCTCATATAAGTGAAATAACCTTGAGAATGATGTTAAGCCCCAGTCAAACAAACAAACAAACAAACAATCTGCACTCCTGGATAAAATGTGAATTTCCCCTCAAACACAACATATAAGGCCACACAAAAGACTCCCGAATAGCAGCATTATTTTAAAATTTCTCTCTATGACAGGAGATTTCACTCAAACAAGGTTAATATGGTAGCATGATTTTGAGGGTGTGGTCCTGGTTACCATGGTACTTACATTTAACCTATAAACCTAAGATCTCTTATCTTAAATGACGTCATTCTAGGTTAAAGTTACACATGGTGACGTCCTTAGTGATAAAAAATGTTTGTGTAAATATTCCTGAAAGTGTAGCACAGTATAGCAAAGAAATGTTGTCATTATCATGTATTTAACAAGTGGACGCTGTGTGGGCAGTGTCTTCATGTCTTACTCTTTATTTGGCACTGGAGGAAGATTAACTTCCAACTGTGTCAAACACCCTACAGTGTATGTTTGTGCCAGTGTCAATTTTTGGGGGAATACACAGCCGTCCTATGAGTGACATACGCTTAAGCATGGCCTAAAATACCAATCAATAATTTAATCAATCAATCAATCCAACAATCACCCTTTAAAAAAGTGAAGAATTAAAGGATTTCAAGTTTCTATCAATCAGTCTCTCATTAAATTAAGTCCTGTTTCCAGCAGTTTCACATTTTGATGAATACAGTATTTTCATACAATTTCTCTTTTTGTTGTTCCAACAGGAATGTAATAATATTATTGTAAATTAGTTCATTTTATAACAAATTTTGAACATCTGTTCCCTTCAAATTGAATAGTGTTTTAAATATAGTGGTATTTTCTATAGCTGTTTCCAATCAAACAATTTCACATTTTGATGTATAGTAGTTTTGTATAATTATTCCTTGTTAGCTGATTTTATACATATACATGTGCCAGTGTGATTGCTTTTAGAAATATACATGTATATCTGCCAAATCACCAGAATTGTGTTGCAAATGGCTAGGTGTCTATTTTGAATGCAGTGTTGAGGCCATTTGCTAATGGTTATAAAGAGGTGTCTACTGTTACAAGCTACAGCCAGTAAAACAGGGGTAACTACTTGCTCACTTCAACAAAACTGTCAAAAACAGAATGACAAGATTAATGGACGTCATTGTATACTGACGTAAGTAAGTTTAGCGAGGGAGTGTACTATCTAAATGAAAAAAGGCTTCATGTTTTGTTATGACAGTTGATGACTCACTTCTTATTAATTGCTGTAGGGGCGTGTTTAAATAATTTTAATGTTATCTAATTTTGTGTTGAATGGCTGCTATTAAAGTGTTTGTTCATTTAATTTACTAGAGATAATATAGATTTTAGTAAGGATCATTTAAGCTGTTTCAAATGGCCGTTTCCATAATAATTTCACATGGAAACAAGCTTTAGTGTTTCCACTCTATGTAGTGAGTTCTGTGTCTTGTTTTAATGCAGAGTTTCTTCATGTTGAATTGTGTCTGTTCAGTGTTGAATACGCCACCCTATAGACCAGTAGTTTCCATGTAATGGCTCAGATTGACGCGTTCAATTCATAGCAGAAATTGTTCACATAGCAAGGGGTTCTCTTGTAGAACGTTGCGACATTCCCAATCTTTGGGTTGTGTTTGACAAACTCCGACAACGACAAGTTTGAAAGTTTTCAAGTTTTTCTCAACTTAAAAAAAAAGGACAATTCATTTCTTATTGTTATAAAGAAAGGGATATTCTTTATCTATGTTGTTTACGGCTCTTTTTGTCCTGACAGTCCTGTCTTTGAAAGGGCTTCCATACATTGCTGTTTATACAGTGTATACTCTTTTTTACAATTGATTAAGATCAAACTTTTAGCTCTCTTTGTTTAGTTGTCATGTACTTGTGTGAGTTGCGTGTGTGAGTTGTGAGATACTTGTCTCCTGCATCTATTGTTTTCCTCTTTGCTTTATGAAAGCACTTTTGTTTAATGACAAGCAAATATGGATTTAGGCTTGTACATTGTTGTCATTATGTAAATGCATCGAATGTTGTGTTGTCAGAAATACAATCAATCTGTATTACCCCACCATGATTGGATACGCTTGTTTATAAAAAACTTATACTATCTTTATCAATCCATTATACAATAATATAAGTTGAATTTTTAGAGCTTTGTGAAATACAGTGAAAATTTAACTAGAGCCTTGCTTTATATTTCTTTATACTATACATGAATTGTGCAGCAGCTGAACTGTAAGTCTTTACTTCTATTACTTGTATTGTGCTGTACTTGCCGTGTCGCATTTATATGATTGTACAACTGATTAAACAGGTTACCGGTGTAAATATATGTCTAGTAGTATTCTTTCTGTCAGCATGCAAAATAATTAAATTCATGCCCAGAATTCTTTCTTTGTAAGCCAGGGGTATATACACAACATCTCTTTTGAGATCATTGTTATCAAGTCTGAAGGTTTCAGTCCAGATGTATTAGATAGAAGGGATTTCATTGTTGCAGCAAAGGGTTGGGATGGAGCTTCATGTTGCAACATAAGGTGGATCTTTGGGTGATGTCTTTGTGTTACATCCTGTGATTGTCCTGTATTGTGTTTGTTTGTTTGTTGCCAGTGGGTGTGAGGGTGGTTTGCCGTCACCCATTGGGTTGACACGCCATCCTGTCAGTGAATTCACTTAAATATGGCGTTAAACCCCAGTCAAACAATCAATAAGAAGTTTTAAGAAAAAACATCTTAATGTTGATAAAAAAATTGTGTGATGTGCTTTTAAATTTACATAAAAAGTAACATATATGTTTTTACTCGATTATATGTCAAATTACCGTGTATTTAGTTTAATTAATTGTTGCTATCATTTCATTATTTTAAGTATTCTATAATTCTGTTTTTATTGGTTCATGTTGAGGGCCTCAAGCCAGACCAGCTTTTAGCTGATGAATGTATTTTGTATACATTACCCTGTTGAAATAAAGCTTTTATTATTATTATTAATTGCTGCATTGTTTAAAGCCATTTGAAAATTTTGAGTAAAATAGAAACATGTTACAGGTTAATGTGTTGTTATTAAAAAAGAGTTAAAATGACGTTGCAAATGTTAAAACTGTGAGAATGTGAGCTAGCAAAGCAGCTATGCTAATGGAAAGGGTTAAGAAAATCACCAACTACTTATTACAGCGCGGAGGGTTGGGAGGGAGCTTCCTGTTGCCCTGGTGCTCTCAGAGCTAAAGGGCTATGTGAAGCCGATATTTTTGTGATTTCATTGTATTACGTCCTATGACTATATTGTATTTGTCCTGTGTTGTAATTGTTTGTTGCCGGTGGCCTCGAGGTTGGTTTCCTTCATCTATTGGGCTGGCACCAAGGGCTTAGGCAGACACCCATCCAAATGGACACCCTGAAGTGAACAATTGTCTCATTTGGACACCCTGTTTTAAGAAACTTTAACATGCAGGAGATA
>JAQQZZ010068419.1:0-22568 GCA_030265115.1 Mopalia vespertina | reverse complement strand
CACATTATCAGTGATGGTTAGCAGATTGTATCACATTACCAGTGATGGTTGGTAGATCATATCACATTATCAGCGATTGTTAGTAGATTGTATCACATTATCAGCTATGGTTAGTAGATTGTATCACATTATCAGTGATGGTTTGAAGAATGTATCACATTATCAGTGATGGTTAGTAGATTGTATCACATTATCAGCGAAGGGTAGTAGATTGTATCACATTATCAGTGATGGTTAGTAGATTGTGTCACATTATCAGTGATGGTTTGAAGATTGTATCACATTATCAGTGATGGTTAGTAGATTGTATCACATTATCAGTGATGGTTAATGGTTAGTAGATTGTATCACATTATCAGTGATGGTTTGAAGATTGTATCACATTATCAGAGATGGTTAGTAGATTTTATCACATACATTCAGTGATGGTTAGTAGATTGTATCACATACATTCAGTGATGGTTAGTAGATTGTATCACATAATCAGTGATGGTTAATAGATTGTATCACATTATCAGTGATGGTTGGTAGATCGTATCACATCATCAGTGATGGTTAGTAGATTGTATCACATACATTCAGTGATGGTTAGTAGATTGTATCACATACATTCAGTGATGGTTAGTAGATTGTATCACATACATTCAGCGATGGTTAGTAGATTGTATCACATTATCAATGATGGTTAGTTGATTGTATCACATTATCAGTGATGGTTGGTAGACCGTATCACATCATCAGTGATGGTTAGTAGATTGTATCACATACATTCAGTGATGGTTGGTAGATTGTATCACATATATTCAGTGATGGTTAGTAGATTGTATAACATTATCAGTGATGGTTAGTAGATTGTACCACATACATTCAGTGATCGTTAGTAGATTGTATCACATACATGGTTAGTAGATTGCATCACATTATCAGTGATGGTTAGTAGATTGTATCACATTATCAGTGATGGTTAGCAGATTGTATCACATTACCAGTGATGGTTGGTAGATCATATCACATTATCAGCGATGGTTAGTAGATTGTATGACATTATCAGCTATGGTTAGTAGATTGTGTCACATTATCAGTGATGGTTAGTAGATTGTATCACATTATCAGTGATGGTTGGTAGATCGTATCACATTATCAGTGATGGTTTGAAGATTTTATCACATTATCATTGATGGTTAGTTGATTGTATCACATTATTAGTGATGGTTAGTAGATTGTATCACATTATCAGTGATGGTTAGTAGATTGTATCACATTGTCAGTGATGGTTAGTAGATTGTATCACATACATTGAGTGATGGTTAATAGATTGTATCACATACATTCGGTGATGGTTAGTAGATTGTATCACATTATCAGTGATGGTTAGTAGATTGTAGCACATTATCAGCGATGGTTAGTAGATTGTATCACATTATCATTGATGGTTAGTAGATTGTATCACATACATTCAGTGATGGTTAGTAGATTGTATCACATTATCGGTGTTGGTTAGTAGATCACATACATTCCGTGATGGTTAGTAGATTGTATCACATTATCGGTGATGGTTAGTAGATTGTATCACATACATTCGTTTAGCTTTAACCTCTGGATTGTGCCAAACCAAACACACCCCTACGTTGTTTTACAGTGAACATCGTGGTTTAACATCGTTTGCCCATTAGTGCATAATTATTGTCTGGGTACAGTCCAGCTATACATTGGTAAAGTTGCACAATAACCAAATAACAACATTACTGCAACATAAATCTACATTGAAATTTGGTTGTTAGTTTGTATCAGTTGATGCAACGTTATTATAACGTTGTCAAAACATCACAGGAAAACGTTGTAGTTTAACGTTGTAATAACGCAAATCGACTCATTGTGACTTGGTTGTGAATTGGTAACGGTTTGTACAACGTAATAACAATGTTGTGAAAACTTTGCATGATGCTACAACAATATTACAACGTAGTTATTACGTTTCTGTTTCGTTGCCGTGTGGTTTTATTCTAAGGTTGTGGCAACATAACTGGTAGTCCATAAAATTCCGTTGCAACAACGTAACACCGTACTAGCACGACTAAATCAAAACGTTGTCGCAACGTTGTTTGGCTTGCTGGGTACGCCTTCAACCAACATTTACCATACATTGTGACAGAGGAACAGAAAAGTTGATAAAGACCGCATTCTATGGCAAGCCGTTTATCACTTCTGCCTTTAATCTACATATGTTGAATTCTTTTTCACATATGTGAAATTCTTTTTCACATATGTAAAATTAATTATATATTTTACATGTGTGGAAAGGAATTCAACATATGTGAAAAAGAATTCGACATATGTAAAATAAACCTTAATTCAACATATTTGGAAATCTTTTTCACTTAAAATAAAAAGGTGTGTGGAACTCTTTTGTAGATATGTAAAATAAAATTACCTCAATTACAGACTTCTCCCTCACAGCCTGTATTTAGCGGCAATAAATTTGCACAAAAATTACAATCTGACCAGCACATCCACCCAATTGCGTTTTGCAAACATTTGTTATTTTCTAGCGAAGAATAAATTAGCCTACAATTGCGACCGATTTTGATGTGAGCATTACGCTCCATTACTACGTCTGATTCGTCGGGAAAATAAAATGATGTAGTCTACAATAAAAATACTGAATAAGAATAAACCCGTCGCCTGATATTATATTCACTCTTTATTTGTCACCTTAATTGGCATTTTTCGTAATAGAATGTATGGTTTTGTGTTTCAGCCGTTGTTGGCTGTAAGTATATGCGAGTGTTCGACTTTTGGCAGTCTGCGCTCAATAACCTATATAGGTCATTGTCTGCGCTTTGTTTTGTTCTTGTAATCTCGCTGCAGGCCAGTGCAGGGGAACCAGGGCGACTTAGCAGTGTGTCATGTTGAGGTTAAAATTGCACAGCATGTACAATATATTCCTATCGCCTTAGCATTCGTCTTGAAAGTCTACACAAGACGACAGGAGCACAAACGAAGGTTCGATACGTTCCCTTGCTATGGGGAGAAATCATTGATCAGTTTTTTGATAAGTGGAACTCTTTTGTACATTTGTAACATAAAAGTTTATTTAACATAAGTGAAATTCTTTTTGACATGTGTGGAATAGTTAGGTTTTTGTGTTTTATTTTACTTATGTAAAAAACAAATTCACATATGTTGAAATTTTTTTTACACATGTTGAAAATATTTCTACATATGTCGAATAAATTTTTATTTTACATATGTGAAATTGTCTTTTACATAAGTGAAAATCTTTTTAACATAAGTAAAAAAGAAATTCACATCTTTGAAAAAGAATTGTACATAAGTAAAATAAAAGCAAAACTTATTCGACATATGTAGAACAAAGGTAGAAGTGATAAAACGGCTTGCCGTAGCTGGCTTAAAATGAACATTTTGAAGCATTGCTTCCGAAAGTCTTTGCTTACTCTGAAATCCAAGCTGGCACCCCGCTCTGTTTGAAAGATACATCTACCATGATCCCTTACTTTGAATTATTATAATGTTGTAAAACACAAGTATTAATTTTACCTAGTGTAAAACGAAACGGGGTGCCGGATAAAAGGGAACATTTTGAAGTAGTGCTTAAGAAAGTCTTTTCTTACTCTGAAATCCAGGGTGGAACCCCGCTTTGTTTCAAAGATACATCTATAATGCTATTCTAACTATAAATAATAATATTGTTGTGAAACTCAAGTTTTTCTTTAGTTGATGGCAATACGAAACGTAGTGCCGGATAAAATAGTACAGCTTAAAGTAGTGCTTCTCGCTACCTTTGCTTACATAATGATCTCCTTACTTTAGATTATTTTAATGTTGTAAAACAAAAGTATTTCTTTTACTTATGCAAAACGAAACGGGGAGCAGGATTAAAGGGTACATTTTAAAGTAGTGCTTCCGAAATTCTTTGCTTAGTCTGAAATTCAAGGTGGTACCAGGCTTTGTTTGAAAGACACATCTATAATGATATTCTAACTATAAATAATAATAATGTTGTGAAACTCAAGTTTTTCTTTTTTTACGATAATACGAAACAGGGTGCCGGATATCTGAGATCTTTATCTGAGATCCAGGGTGGCATAAGTAGTGCTTACGAAAGTCTTTGCTTGCTGTGAAATCTAGGGTTGCACCCCACTTTGTTTATAAGATCGTCTATAATGATATTCTAACTATAAATAATAATAATAATGTGAAACTCAAGCGTTTCTTTTTTTATGCGGTAATACAAAACGGGGTAACGGATAAAAGAGTTTGCATTATAGTAATGCTTTCCACAATGTTTGCTTACGGCGCTTACAGCGCTTGCTTTGGTAGATACATCCATCATGATATCCTAACTACAAGTATAAATTATAATAATGTTGTGAAACACAAGTTTTTCTTTAATTTACGGTAATACGAAAAGGGGTTCCGGACAAAAGGGTATATTTTAAAGTAATGCTTTAGAAAGTCTTTGCTTAGTGTGAAATCCAGGGTGGTACCGCGCTTTGTTTGAAAGAAACATCATGATCCATAATGATATTCTTACTATAAATTATGATAATGTTGTTAAACACAAGTTTTTCTTAATGTACGGTAAAACGAAACGGGATACCGGATAAAAGGGAACATTTAAAAGTAATGCTTCCGAAAATCTTTGCTTACTGTAAAATTCAGACTGGTTTGATAGATACATCCATATTGATATCCTTACTATAAATTATAATAATGTTGTGAAACTCAAGTTTTTCTTTAATTTTCGGTAAAACGAAGGGTGCCGGATAAAAAGTTACAGCTTAAAGTAGTGCTTTTCGCGATCTTTGCTTACAGGGAAATCTAGGACGGCACCCCTCTTGGTTTGAAAGATACATCCATAAGGATCTCCTAAGTATAAATTATAATAAAGTTGTGAAACACAAGTTTTGCTTTAAATTAGGGTTGAATGAAACAGGGTGCCGCATAAAAGGGTACATTTTAAAGTAGTGCTTCCGAAAGCCTTTGCGTACTGTGAAAGCCAGGGTGGCACCCCGCTTGGTTGGTAGATATATCCATAATTATATCGTAACTATAAATTATAATAATGTTGTGAAATTCAAGTTTTTGTTTATTTCACAGTAATACGAAACGGAGTGCCGGATAAAAGAGTACATTTTAAACTAGTGCTTCTGTAATTTTTTGCTTACTGTGAAATGCAGAGTGGCATCTCACTTTGTTTGAAAGATACATCTATAATGATATTCTAAATATGAATAATAATAATGTTTTGAAATCAAGTTTTTCTTTATTTTACGGTAATACGATACGGGGTGCCAGATAAAATGGTACTTTTTTTAGTAGTGCTTCCGAAAGTCTTTGCTTACTGTGAAATTCAGGGTGGCACTCCGCTTGGTTTGATAGACACATTTGTAATAATATCCTAACTATAAATTATAATAATGTTGTGAAATGTAGTATGGCACCCCGCTTTTGTGATAGACACATCAATTAAAATAGTCTAACAACAGAATATAATCATTTTGTTATGGAATACAATTATTTCTTTAATTTACGGTTATACGAAACTGGGTGCCTGGTAAAAGGGTTCATTTTAAAGTAGTATTTTCCACGGGCTTTGCTTATTGCGAAATATAAGGTGCCATCCCGCTTTGTTTGATAGATTATGAATGTTATGGAATACAATTATTGCTTTTATTTACGGTAATGCGAAACAGGGTGCCGGGCAAGCTCGTTTTTTTTTGGAAATGTTGACCATGGTCTTCGTTTGCTGTGAAAATTTAATGTGGCAGCTTGCTTAATTTCAAAAATACTAATATAAAATCATAGAAACAAAACAATTAAATATACGTTTTTGATTTAATTCACGGTAAAAGGTAGCGGCATTCTAGGCACATTATTCCAAAATATAACCTGGATTTCAAATTATGACATTTGCTTAGCCTATTTTGCTTGAAAAGCGCAGTCGTCACTGGGTTAAGATTCGGGACTAATTCTGCCGTGTATCTCAGTAGGTAGAGTGTTGTAAACGTTACGATAACAAACTGTATTTACAATTTGGTCGACTCCATTTGTATGTAAGCCTTTTACAAATTTTAAGATTTTCGGTTTTTCTCAAATTCAGCTATAGTGCATTCAGAATTTTGGAAGCTAAAAACGATAAACTCCGTCTTCCCTGCAACTAAGATTTTATGCGGGGTAAAACCAATTTATTTACAACATTTTTAAAAATATATTCACATATTTCTTTAAAATATAACATTTCCCATATATAAGATGGGGAAAAACTATTTTCAGCTTTAAAAACATCAATAACAAAGTTGCTTTGTGAAACTGGCCCCAGGACAATAGCTGGTTATAGTTTTGCTGATACTTGTATGTTATTTACTGCCTAACTTTAGTAACTGAATGAACCGTCTTACCTGCTGTCTGAACAACATGTTTATCATATAAATCTATCAGCTGTTCCAATGAATATGACTTGTTTCCGATTTCCAGAAACTCTGAAAGAACAGCTTCGTCTTGAACTTCGTTAATCCTCACATCCGTATTATGTAACCGTCCAAGAAATAACTTGGTGTAGCTTATTAGATTTAATAATGCGCGATTTTGTGCTTGAATATCTTCGGTTTTCCCCCAAAATTCGGAAACACTTTTTAGAAAAGTAATTTCTTTCGGCTCCATCTTAGTTCGTGCTTGTGTGTCAACTGGGAAATGTAATGACTTCACTAACCTGAATAGACATGTCGCGTGATGCGTTGCCCGTTCAACCAGAAAATTCAGATATTTACTTGAATTATAAACTTGTTATAAGTTTTTTTTAAATATAATTATACACATATTACACAACATCGTAGACGACAAGCGGACAGCTATTTGCACAGGCAATGCTCAATCCCCTCAAACGTTACCAAAGAGAACGAGCAATAATTAACATATGCACATTTTTCAATATCAAAGCTAAACACGATGTGTGACTTGTCCTAGTAAAGCTGCATCCGCCTTAGCGAAACAAAGAGTACACAAACCTGACTTCGCCACAGATGGAAGGACAGACTGGTTTGTTGATTGGGGTGTAACGTCATACTCAAGAATATTAGTAGTATAGAAAGAGCAGATCGTTTAATATTGGCTATTACATATTAAGGAAGATTTGTGCGTTATCAAGCATTACACATTTACTACATAAATAGTAGAGAGGAGCCAATTTGGCTGCTCTCAACTATTTATGTAGTAATATTTTATTACACAGAAAGAAGGATTGTACCATACTCAGTATTAAGGAGCGGCTGTGGACTACATATTAAGAAGGATTTTACGTTATTGAATATTAGGTGAAGGTGTTGAGGCTTTAGTGCATGCGAGGTAGTTGAACGTTATGGTGTACTTTGGTGCACCGTCACGTTGTGACGCCTTCAGCGTGACGTCACAGGTTGCACAAGATGGCGGGGTGAGGGGTACTTAGAGTACAAAAAAAGTGTGTCGTCTGCTTGTTTACGAATTCTGGCAGTTACATTGATCTCGACACTATCCACAGAATAATCTCCACACTATAGCAAACGGTTGTTCTTTATACTGTTAAGTGAGTAGGTATACCGGCTATAGACGACCGTGCTCTCTTGTGATACCTGCGGCGTTACATTTACCCAGAGGAGAAATTTATTCCAACCTCGAAGAGAGTACCACGCCTACCGACATGGAGAAGAGGAAGAAGGAAGACGAGACGAAGGAGATGACGGTTGACGAACCGGTGGACGATCGCGAGCTGGTGAAAGAACCTTAGGTGGACGAGACGAAGAACTTGCCGGGAATGCCCGAAGCGGGGCTGTTCGTGTGTGACGCTTGTTGTCTGACTTTTACCCCGTCTTTGCATTTTAAACGTCATAGGCACATGGCCCATTGAACTACGCACAGGAATACCTTGACGATGGGGTGCCTTATTAAGCGGCGTCGTGTGAGCCTGCAAATAGGTGGTAATGCTGTGGTAGTGGAGCCATTACTCCCTACCCACGAGCCTCTTCAACCACTGAGAGCCTGCAAGCCCGAAAATTGTGATAGAGGTACCACGCCAAAATTTTGAAGAACCGAGCCAACATTTACAGCGCCCGGTGGGCGGCGTGTCCAGGACAACTTCTCGTTTCATACGAGCTATTTATGAAGATCAGACGTCGGCCTTCAAGTCAAGTCTTGCCTACGGATTTATCCTGCGGCATCGTAAAACCAACCAGGTCCGGTATTACTACCCCAACATCAACAACACCCGGGTGTTACCCAGTCCACATTTAATACAGAACTGGACGATGCTAACAACGCCTGTGGAGAAGAATACTACCCACAAGATGCACGATGCGATGACCTGGGGTCGATTACAGCGCCTCGACAGCGCTACTTTAAGATGTGGTTGGTCATCTGCCTAATGGCAGTTTTTTGAAGAGTAGCAATGTTGTCTTTATTTAGCACTGGAGAAAAACTAACTTTCCAACTTAGCACTGAAGGAAAACTAACTTTCCAACATTATAAAGCTCTCCACATATTGGTTGTGCCAGTGTCAATTATTGTTGGAATACATGTACCGCCGTCATATAAGTGTAATAGCCTTAAATCTGGCGTGAAACACCAATCAATCAATCAACCAAATTTCCTTGATTTGCTCTAATCTATATCTGGTTTCTTCCTAACTTTCCTTGGTTTGCTTCAAACTATCTCTGGTTTCTTCCAAACTTTCCTTAGTTTGCTTCAAACTATCTCTGGTTTCCTCCAAGCAATCTCTGGTTTCTTCCAAACAACACCTGGTTTCCTCCAAACTTTTCTTGTTTTGCTCCAAACTATCTCGGCCCTCTGGCTAAGGGCATAGTTTGAGGAGTGGCAATGCTGAGTGGGAAAATTAACCTTTCCAACATCATTGAAATACTTCACATGTTGGTTGTGCTAGTGTCCATTATTGTTGGAATACACCGCCGTCGTATAAGTGAACTACCCTTAAGGCTAGTCAGGTGAAAATTTTTGACTTTTTTTTTGACCTTTCTGGAATCTTCTTTTCATAATCTTGATAATGCAAAAAGTTTGACAAACAAATTTTAGAATGTATTTTTTAGATTTAAATTGTAAAAAGCGTGCCTCAAAGATTATGTGTACCGAAGGGCGGAAGGGATTAACGTGATTATCTCATCTCAACTGACTACCTGCTGAATATTACCACAAACCAATTAGCCAACAGATCAATTGTATGACTGTTGGGGATGTGTATCTGAACTGGAAAGTAGACATGGAGAACAAATGTGTGTGGGTGTTAGAACACACATTTATACAGACTAATCATGCCCCCAGTAGGACTCCTACTGATAGCCATTAACAAAGGTGTGAACGCAATCTATGATGCCAACGTCACTCAAATCTCAGAGTTAAAACTGCCATTTAAATACATTTTTCAAAATAATGTATTAAAAAAATGAATGCAATTGATAAAACTCTATTTAGCCTTTTCATTCATTTAAAAAAAAACATGTTGTTTATTAAATGTAATGGGAGTAATCTTAAAACAATCCGGGGTTCAATCATTTATTCACGTTTAGACTTTTTTTCTCAGCTTTCATTTTTCTTGATTTTTATCATTTAAACCGTTTATTTCTCGTAATTTATTTGCAGTAAGTCTTTGATATTTAGCACAGACAATCTTGAAGCCATTATCTAAAAAACCGCCATGCAGTTTTTTTATATTGATTTTCGTTTTGAAGATATTTAGCAAATAATTTTTTAGGGCAGATTTTTATTTTTTACATGTATTTTTTACAAAAACTAACTTGAATTTAGAAAAACCCTATGACGGTATTTTAGTTTAAATACTTGTCTACAAAGACATGCACGTGTGGAAAAAAAAAATCTCCAACCATCTGTGAAAAATAGGAGTTACAAACAAGGGTCTATATTTAAAAATTGCTAAACGTTTTTCTTTATTAATGCCATTATAAAATAAACTGAATCATAATATGACATCATATCTAGAATCTTGAAGTTCTCCGCTTTCTAAATATATATGATGTTAATATAATCATCTTTTGGAAATACCCGCAAAAGTCACGAAAAGATAAGGGTCGCATTTTTTACTCCGGACTAGCGGTAGAGTCCTTAACTTCAAAAGTTTAGCTCTCTAGGACTAGAGTTGCGATGGAATAGTTTTTCCATAACTAGAATTTTAATTGTTCCATTCATGGTGCAACTCTGGACCTCCTAGACACAGTTAAACTATAGGAACGTACAGTTTCACCCATCTTCTGTAGCCTAGAGTCTTATTCCGAGCTACTCTGCATTACAACAGAGTAGCTCGGAATAAAACTCTTGGCTAACGAAGATGGGTGAAAATGTACATGTTCCTAGTTTAACTGTGTCTAGAAAGTCCAATTGCGGCATGTTGATCTGATCACTGGAGAAATAGTATTTCCAAGACTAGAGTTGTAATTGTTCCTTTTATGGTGAAAATGTAATTTAATGTGGTTTAACTGCAAAAATTTGGCCCTCTAGGACCAGGTTTGCGGAAGGTTGATCTGATCACTGGAAAAATATACTCTTCCCAAGAGAAGAACAATTATTGTTCAATTCATGGCGTAGACAGTGTTAATCATGTAACCTTCATATATCTTTTCTGAATCTGACGTTAAAATACAATTAACAAATCAACCAAATTGTTGTTTATGTTGGTGAAACACAAGTATTGATCAGTGTTTTAGACGATCGAAAACTTTTTACTTTGTGACGCAAACATATGCCTAGACAAGGAAAATGGCATTTAGAGATACGGCGGACTCTGTCGTGGTTCTCACTTTTAATCTCTTCCGAGTTTGGACTCCATGGTTACGATTTTGACTTCTTCTGTGCAATCGTTGATTACACTTGAAAAAAAGCTATATTCCGTGCTAGAGGGTTGGCATTTGAGTAAAATAATCAGCTAGAATAGTGGATCTTACTACCCCCTAAAATCCCTATTATAGACCAATTAGAACGTAAAATTTCACATTCATAAATCTTACGCATTGCCGGTTAGGTGTTAAACGGTAATTAATAAAACAGCACATTTTTGTTTTGGGATAATATAGTTGCCTTTATAACGTACAAATATGGAGAAAGAAATTTTGTCGGGTTAATCATAGGCTTGCAAATATCTTACACTATATTTGATGTCGTACAACATTTTGTGAATATGGCCCCAGATCCCAGACTTGCCACATTCCACTTTCTGACTGGTCTTCCTGTATACTTCTGTTTTCACAACTACATGTCGGCTTACATACAGAACTACAAACTCTTGGCCGGTGAAATTTGATCTTCCAAAAAAAGGTACAAATCCCTATCAGAGAATATTCGAATGTTATTGGGATTGTGGAAGTGTAAATATTGTCGAGAAGGTATTAATCTGCAACTAATAAACCCATCAACCAACCAGTTAATTGTTGTTGCTGTTCACCCAAAACAATTGTCCGTGTTTTGGGATAAAAACTCGCCTTTATACTGATGCAAATATGGAGAAAGAAAGGACATTTGGAGCTGCGGTTAAAGGTCATACCAACAGGATTTTTATCCCAGACTTCTGCAGGACTTCCAATTTCTTAATTTGGACTTATCCCAACTTCAGATTTTGTTAACTTCGTATCGATTTCTGAATGTGTAATCATTCCATCAGTGAAAATATGTAGCAATTAACGCTCTACTCTGGGGAAAACAATATTATGACTATATGAAGGCTAAGAAGCCCTTAACGTTATACTCTTGGAAAAGCAATATCCCTACATTACTCAGATCAACATGATGTAACTCAAATGCTCAGCTACATTTTAAAACATAAATCATCTTCAATATTGACAATGTTAGGATTCCAGACCTTAAAACCTTCCTCATGCAAATGACTTGGGCATGAAGAGCATCATTTTATGCAGTGGTGTGTTGTCTGTCCTCAAAGTTGCGATCCGAGTGTCGAGATGTACTGCATTCTCTGTCATGAAATAAATTTGATGGCATGAAGGACTTACGTACCGTAATGGTAAGACTGATTAACCACACAAATGTACTATTGAAGCTGCTCTAACCTTTATATTCTCACAGCAAGAAAATCTATAAAATTTGAACCATTTTGCAATTTTCTACACTGTATGGTGTACAATTCATAGACTACATGTATTTAATACTGAAGTATTTATAGATCTGTGTTTTACATAAAAGGTGTAAATACAATCCAACCTTGCTTCTGGAATACTATCAAGAAATTGGAATTCAAGAAAAATGTTTCTGTTCTCCTACTTGTTTTTCAAACCATTTCGTATTGTAAAGTAGTGTCATGCAAATCACATAAGATTCATTGTGAAGTCATGTGAACACAATGAAGTCAAAGATTGATGATAGTTTATTCAGGTATTGTCTTTAATATGTGACTATAGATGTACAGAAAATAAGGTATTGCTTGTATATATCAGGGTGTGAGCTTTTCAATGACATTTATATATGAATAATCAGTCCAAAATATATAGCACGTCTGATCAACAGCTCATAAAAAACTATGCATATCATGAAATATGCAGTGCACAAAGGTCGCTATTGATTGCATACAGTATACATGTACAAATATGTAAATAGTACAAAATAATTTATAAATTTTAATATAAATATGGCAAGTATATTTTGCAAGGTAAGAGACAACGGTTATTAGAAACAGTTCATAAGGCACAGTATACAGTAGAATGTTGTACAACACACAAAATGAGTATTATAGTTTATCAATCCATAGTTCGCGTTTCTCGTTTGAGGGGACTGGAGTCAATGGACAGTACAGCCAGGGCCTATGTTCCCTTTAAACGTAGGACCTTCCCTATGTCTTATACTTTTCATAATCCAATACCCTCATCTTGAATGGAACATTCAAGGAACTTCCATAGATGTCTGAAGGTGTAAGTATGCACTGCAGTGTTATTTATGAACATTTGCCCTGGAAAATAACAGGGAGTTCTTGGGGTTATTCAAACCACTTTAAGAGATCATCCCAGTAAGATATCTTGAAACTAGATCGTGGCTTACTGTCTATTGACCCTGGCAGTACTGTATTAGACAGAGAAGACTTGCTTCATCAACATTTGTCACAGATGATCAACAGAAAATAATCAACAGGTTTTGATTTTGTTTTCTGTGGTACTCCGGTAAATCACTGACATGCCAGCATAATGTGTTATCAGAACCACCCATGCAAAACACAACATACAGAGCATTACATTTTGAAAGATGACAAAGTGTGGACTTTCAGTGGTACATCGGGAATTCTGGATTCCTTCACCCCTAAACTCTATGGTCTCCATGCCAACAGAAACATGTGGCAAAGGAAATTGCATTAAATCTACCGTGCTAATTGTATGGACTAGTTATCATGAAATTCTACTGGTATCAGAAGTTTGCTTTATGGTCAACGACTGACATGTAGGAAAATATTACAAAAATAAGGATTATCTTGGTAGCTGTCAAGTTAAGACATGTAGAGTTCAGAGGTTTTAACAGCATGGATACAATGGAGAATACATAGAAAGGCAGTTACCAAAACATATTGCACATAAGGAGCGTAACAATAAAATATAAACCAAATGAAAAGCCACAAGTACAAAAATAAATTAATATGTAAAAAAAAAAAATGCAAAACTATGAAAATCTCTTCCAAAGCTTGTATATCAGCTTGGAAGCTTTGGTTTATAAGATGCAAATCATGTGTTTTTTGTTCTTCAACATGTACAAAATTTTCATAAACAATAAAGCATTCATACAAAAATATCAGCATAATGTCTTCAAACATAGGGCTGGCTAAAAGCAAAATGTCTACATACACGTATTATATAGCTGACTTATTTAATATTTGTATGAAATTAGCACTTAACAAACAAATCATAGAAAAGATTAACAAGTAGATTGTTATATAGCTTAGACTGCAATTATATAAATATTATGGAAATGCTTGACAGCTTTTCAGCTAAAGACGTTCAGAAACAAAAGTAAATTTTGTTTTACATACATTGGACATTAAGCAACATGCATACTAATAAGTAAAATTGTTTAAGTGAAAGCAATGGTTAACCGTTTCCTGTTTAACTCGACGCTAAAGGGTGTTTCACTTATATGACGGTGGTGTTATCCGACCATATAATCACACTTACACAACCATAAAAGCAACAGGTACTAAAGTCAAAACATGTGATATTAGAACATATAAGAGGTTATCCAAAAAAACATAAACAATTACTACCACGCAAGAGTGTAACATAATACACAAATTGTACAAACCCAAATTAAATAACTTCATTTGGACTCCATGAGGATAACAAATTATAGCAGACTGTAGTACGTGCAGAAATATTAAGTTGAAGTAATGTAGTCTATGTTTTGTCTGGGATGAGAATACGGAGTCCCAGGATTTGTATACAGTAAGATAAAAATAATAACAGAAATTTGTTAACAGAATGCATTGCTTTGTTGAGATTTATACAATAAATATTTATGTTTGCCATGAAAGCAATATTAAACATAAAATGTAGGTATGTATTCATTTCATAATTGTGTATCAAATTCTGGAAAGGATTTAAGAAAAAACCAAACAAAACAAAAAACAAGAACACATCCTAAGCCTTGTCCAAAAGTTCAACATATCACGCTGACCAGATAGAAGCTACGATGTTTGGCTCTCAATTTGTCCTTCAGAATTATCTTTTATTCCCACATTTTACATATTGGAATTAAATGTTCAGTTGAGAAACAATGCAGGGGGAACGTGGGGTAAGCTTAGGCCCCTCTTTTTCAAAGTAAAGGGGTCAACTACAGTCAAACTTACCCACTTTGAGGCAAATTCAGGCAATGGAAACAAAATCCAACATCAAAAGGTACATCAACACATTTGCAAAGAACAATTTACTCACAAGGATGTCTTTGGTATTTGGACTACCCTGTCAATGATTATGAACGGAGTCATTATTCTAAAGCTCACTGTTCTCATTTTGTACAATAAACCAGCGGTTCCTTTGTTATCATCAGAAGTTGTGATCGCTCAACTTGCAAAAATTTGTATCTGGAAGGATATTGCTAAATTGTGAAAGTCGCCACTACTTATGGGCACCGCTAAGACTTCTGCTAAATAAGCAGGTACCTTGGTACCAAATTTTTTTTTTGCTTAGATAGAAACCTTCATTCAACTTCTAAAATTGACTTTAACAAGTCCTGGTAGGACTCATAGAATCTATATAGAATTATCATGAAGTCAACAGTTGGTGTATTCGCTGAATACAAATCTTTGTTAGTGACCTTCACATCTCCAGCATTCAAACAGAAAACATTTAGTTTGCAACTGAATTTATGATTAAGTTTATGTTAATATTAAATGTTACTTGACATTGACAATAAAACTGAAAATGACAATGTCATAACAAAAATGTTGTTGTATAAGTTCAGATATACAAAAATATATTAATCCATAAATTGATATCACTAAATCCATTGATAAACAAGTTGATATCATTCACCGAGCTTTTGTACATCGGCAATCTCTAATTCTCAATAGCTATTTGACCATAGTTGAGAGAATGTCATGTGACTCTGGTAATGGTTAACTCACTAACACTGATCTGTGTCCATACCGGGGAACAACACCAATCTGTGTCCATAGAGGGGAACAACACCAATCTGTGTCCAAAGAGGGGAACAACACCAATCTGTGTCCATACAGGGGAACAACACCAATCAATAGTTATCCACATGATATCTTTGGTAATTCCATGGCTGTCTTGTGGCGGCACAATTGTCAGCCAGTAGATCTTCAGAGCTATCCATTTTGTTGTTTTTAAAATAAACAACAATTTCACAAATTATTTAGAAACCTCCATTTAAAATAATCCTTCGCTGCAGTTTGATGAAGTGCTTGTTGGAGAATGTGACCCAAAATTTAATATCATTCGATACATGTTAAAGTATTGAAGACATTATACATGACATTGCTTGAACAAGCTATACAGCAGTGGAGAAATCCCATCTCTGGTCATCCCACTTTGGTCTATCACACAATGTTCTACTGCTGGCAGTTTCCTATCAGCAGCACCCTTTGGAGTTATCTCATCCAGATTTGTGATTGATCCAGCGTTATTCATCTTTATTTGAAAAAAACACAAACCACAACATCTCCTCTTGGATCCGTGAAAAATATCAACATTCAACAAGAAATGCATGAACATATGATACAACCTATGCCACTGTTGGAATCATTTGTTTCAACTCTACTGTGACAAACTTGTGATGGGGAGGTTGTGGGCCAGAAGGAAAAGTCAGTGGATTCTGTTTGAAATACAAACTGATGAACATACTATCTGTTGGATTTTTAAAATAAATTTACTGGTCCAAAGCAGGTGAGAGCGGACTTAAAGAAACAGTCCCATATTCTGACATAGTCTATACGATGGTGTTTTTGTTGAGCGTGGAGTCTTCAACATGGTTGCTATGAAACAAACCCACAGTGCCATCAGCTAACATTCCTCTGTACCAACCTGGTCTGTCAGATACCTGCAGAGAAGAGTCCAAATAAATGTCATTTTACTATTTCCATTTTAAAGTCTGTTATCAGGTGTTGTATAGAAGAAAGCGTTTGTTTGATTGTTTGATTGGGGTTTAACGTCGTACTCAAGGGAATTTCATTTATATGACGAAGTGCCAGCCCAATGGGTGAAGGAAACCACCCATGACACAACTGGCAACAAACAAAGACAAGACGGGACAAATACAGGACAATAACAGGACGCAATACAAACAAATCGGCTTCCTGTTCCCCTTTAGCTCTGAGAGTACCAGGGCAACATGAAGCTCCCTCTAACCACCCGCTAGAAGAAAGTGAGAAATGCTATAACTATCTTACCAAAAACATATGGAAATAGGAGAAAAACAGATTTAGAGGATTATCGACCCATTTGTTAAGTCATTATTTCTGTTTGATTAGGGTTTTGCATCGTACTTCAGGTTATTTCATTCAATAAAGGACACATAACCTAAATGATAGACAGAAACCACCCTAAGTGTCACTGGGAAAAAACGGGTTTAGAAACAAGACAAAGTTGTAATCTTTGCGATAATAGGGTGCAAATACGGTTAAATTAAACAAGATAATTCTGCAGATGGAAGCATCGCTGCATATCTGCTTAGTGATGATCCTTTCCCTTACAGAAAAATCCTATAGGATCCAGTAGGATGTTTCTAAAGCATCCTATAGGATTTTTCTGTAAGGGTTAGTAGTTGGGAGAACCTCAGTTCAGAAGTACCTCACACAAATCCCTGTTTAGTCTGGGTTCCCAAATTGATTCCCTCATCACATTGTCATACCTCTTCAATTAGCTTGATAAAGTTCCCTTCTTCAAAACTTAACTCCTCCGTAGTTTTAGCGGTATGAGTCTGGACTGCTTTCTTCAATGACTTTTTTCTGATCTTTTTGCTGCACCAAACAAAGAAAAACACCAAATAGATTACACATCTATTTTTAAGTATCTATATCCTGTTTAAAATTCTTTCTAAACTTCAAACACATACACTAAACTAAAACTACTAAACAGTGGTTACTGTACAAAAGCAGCTCAGTACAAAAATATTTGTCCAGTAAATACTCAGTTGTATATATAAATTAACATATGCAGAATGATAGTACCTAAATTGATTGATTGATTGGTGTTTAATGCCGTGCTTAAAGAGTATAATACACAAGTAGTGTAATTCTGAAAAACGATATCTTCATTTTGACTCAATATTTCAGCATTTATTATGCCATCATCAGGAGATACTTGTGTATCATGTAAAACTCTTCAGTTGAACTAATGGTTTTTAAAGAGTATTTCACTGATGTGACGATAGTGTACCTCCCAAAAGTGAACAGCAACATGATCATACTGTGGAGCATTATATACAAATACTCTATTGGAAAATTATAGTTCCTCCATAGCTGACAGCATAAAGATACTTCAATTATATTGTCCTTAACAAGAGTGCTCATTTAAAAGCTTTAGTTCTGACTCCATTTCAATTTCAATTGTTAACATGATGTAATGGTTAGAAAATATAACAAAATATTAAATAATAATCATGTATTCATGAGGGAATAATAACGTTTATAGTCTGTATGCAAGGAGTTGTGTAATTCTGTCTAACAATCACATATACAACCTTTTTCCAAAGTTGATTGAGAACACAAGACTAAAGCTTAACTGAAACACCCAGAAGGGGTCTAAATGTTTAATAAATACAGTGTGTATCTCCAACAGGCCTGTGTTGTAATCTTTTCCACCGAAACCTTAAGATTGGTCCTCTAAAATGTTTTTGAGATACCTTAACATTTGCATTCGCCGCTGCTTTGATAATCTTTTAAAATACATAACTGTGCTTTATGAAAAATAAAGAAAAATTGCTTTATAAAACAAAGTTCATTGATGATCGGATTGACAAAATTTGTCAAAATCAGTAGCAAAATGCAAATTCAGACAACCACTGCAAACAATTTAGGAAATCTATAAATCGGTCCTTCAAAATAAGTTTGCATAACCATGAGAAAAGCCCATTCGGTATCTTCTCCCCAACAGCACAAGCCTGTCCAATACAACACCTAATAAATATCATCCAAAATTTTATATAAGAACTTGTTCAAACCTTTCTGAAGCTGCGTTCAGCTCATCTTCGGAAGAGTTTTGTCTGCGGGGTTGAGGTACAGGAACATCAACATCATTGGAGTATTCCATGCTTGATTCTTGTGGTATCTCTTCGGCATCTATGTGACCATTTGTATAAGCACTAGAGGGAGAGGAGTCACTATCTTGAAAACTACTATCTTCTTGACTGTTACTCTCTAAAAATGTTCTTTTTGGCGACGACTTTTGTGAAAGTCTTGATGAGCTTGTCTTGGGCTTGGGTGCCACAGGTGGAGGATTATGGGATTGGGTCTTCTCCAATCTTAATTTCACCACCGGATCTGGATCCTTTTCTCTCCAAAGACTGGCTATTGCTCTGGATGCATTTGGTGATTCCAACTCAACAGTCGATTCAGAAACAGGATGGTGTATATCTTCAGACAAAGTATTCTGTGCATCAGGATTTGGAGATTCTGATAATAAAATCGGTGGAAAAGTTTGAATCGGTGGTACCACAGTAGACTCAACAGGTTGAGATAATGGCACTGAATCTGTTTTCTTTGCGTATAAATTTTCTAATGTCACTGGAGCAGATATATCAGCTTTCGTTAACTTATTCACAGATCCTCTGTTCTTGGAGTCAGCAATTTTAGATTTCTTTTTAGATTTTTTCTTGAAATTTTTGATTGAGAGTTTGCTCTTTGATGAAGGAGGTGGATTTGGAGGGATAGGCCGATCAGGAGGTGCGGGTAACATGTTAGAGTTCTCTAAATTTAACTTTTTCTTGTGAACTTTAACCACTTTTGGTGCCACTGATCGTTTAGGTGGAGGGGGCTTCTGTCTTGGGGTGCTGTCTGTCTGACTAGTTTCAGAGTTGATGCTTGTATTTATACTAGCACTTGAACCATTATTTTTCGAGGGTGAGGGATATGAAGTGGAATCAACATTTGGGTTATCTCCTTTGGTAATCGTACCACCGGGTGGCCCAGGGGGTGGAGGAGCGGGACGACTTGGTCTCCTCAACAATTTTCGCTTAACTGATCGAGCTCCACCTGGTGGCGGGGCAGGGGCTTTTCGCGCAGGCTTTAGGCGAATTTCATCTGATCCAACTGTTGATGCGGAGCCAATGGACAGCCTATCCCCAGCCTCTTGTCTTCTGGCCAAGGCCTCACCCAGAGATTTGATTAAATCTCCTTGGTAAGAATCCTTAGATGGTGTTTGACTCCCGGATGCACTCGAGCCATGGTCACCATCACTCAGCAAGTTACCTCCCCTGTCATAAATCCCTCCAGATGGAGAACTCCCACCACTTCCTTTTAACTGAAAACAGAAGACAAATATTTGAACTGTAATTAAAAAATGACCCCCCCTCCCTTTTAATCACATGATTCTGTGATTTTTTAAAAGAAGTAAATATGTCATCTGTTTGTTTCTACATCATAATTTATGTTATTTCAGCCATATGACAGTATTGCAGCATAATGGCTGATGTATTTACACCACCCTACAGGTCATCTACCCATCATATAACTGAAATAACCTTAAGCACAACCACCCACAGCTGGATATTAAAATAGTTTCGTGTTAACACTGTATTGCTAAGTTTTTAAATAAATCCAAAATTTTTGTTTATCAAAATCTTGGTTTAATGTAATACTATTTTTGATTTGTTTGTTTGTTTGTTTGATTGGGGTTTAACATCATACACAAGGGTATTTCACTTATATGATGACGGATTGTTCACTTCACTCTCTTCCTTCCCTATTTACGTTAAAAAACCAGGAGAAAACCTTGTAAAAACCACCACCGCGATTGCCGGAGCCATATTATGTGACTCACTCATATACCTGAGGGTCGACAAACCGACTCGATCCTGTGAACAATACATCGAAGTAGGATTAGTAAGCACACTCGCTAACCACTAAGCCATAGCTGTGGGCCCAACAATATTGACTCTTTCTTTACTGTATAAAAAAGAACACTCACCTCGACATATGACCCTGGGAACCATCCAGTTATCTCCCCTTTCATACCATGCCACCAACCAATTTCATACGTATCTATCACAATAACAGTATCACCAGCTTCAAAACTAAGGTCCCCAGGATGCTGGCCTGTGTACGGATAGACTGCATAATGTTCTTTAAAAAAAAACCGAAATGGGGTCAAGTGTTGTTGCACATTATAAAAATTTTACAAGTAATAGCCTAAAACTTGATCATGAACGCACCAAATTGTATCCCCCCCCCCATGATAATTCATTAAAAACAATGTAATCTTATCAGACAACTCAAGTTCTATTGATTTATTTATTTGATTCGGGTTTGATGCTATAGTTAGGATTATTTCACTCTTAAGATATGTGCATGCCCAATGGGTGAAAGAAACCCCCATGAAAATCAATGACACAACACAAGACAAAGGTCATCAAACATGGTGTAATACATAATGTTCAAACATACAGTGCTCTGAAAGTACATGGGGAACCAAAATCTGCTTTGAGAGAACAAGGAAAACATTGGGGTTTGACGCCGTACTTAAGGTTATTTCACTTATATGACGGCTTGACAGTCCAATGTTTGAAGGAAATCCCCCATAACACCCGTGATGAGCTTTGTGTGTTGCCCCTTAACTCCGAAAGCACAAGAGCACCAGGAAGCTTCCTCTCAACTACCTGTGATAGATGAGGGTTTTATACCATACATATAACCTTATTCATATGGTGGCGTGCCAACACAATGGGTGAAGGAAACCACTTTTAACATAAATAGTAACAAAAAACGACAAAAGCAGAAGACCAGCAGAAGCCGGCAAACATGATGAACATACAAGGCAGTGCAAAGGTCACAAAAAAAGGCAATCAGCTTGGTGATGCCCTACAGCTCAGCACAGGAATCTCCCAACATGAACCTATTTAATATATTTTCATCTCTATCACAGAAACACACATATCACAATGGAAGTATGATCAGTGTTAAAGTAGTGGACTTCCAGCAATGTGTGTGGATTAAAGCAGAATAAACATTTACCAATTCCCACAAAGTGGTCCCTATCACCGTTAAGTTGTCTGTTGTCACTCAGCTGTTTTCTAAGATTCTGGAGGGCTTCAAACGAAGAGGCCTTCTGCATTGTATCTTCATTTAGCTGTAAAGGAGATAAACAATCATTACTAAAAGACATGAAACATAACTTTAATAAACTTATTAACACAATATCATGATTGATAAGTTGATTAATCAATGAATCTATATCCTCAGACTCGCATAATGATAAGAAAAGAGTACGAAGGGATGCCATTTTTCTCTAGCACAAGTTCAGTGTCTTTGAAATTATTGCTTGTTTTTTCAAAAGGAACATTCTTTACAATGATGTTGATTAATTTTAGAATAATTCAATTACAGGGACATGAATGGACATAATGGTGAAAAAAATCAGTATTGTAAGTCCACTGAAAATAAATTGATTGTTTTTAATCTGTTTTATGATTTATTTATGCAACTTTACCAATTGTAGATAAGATGCAGGTACCCATCCCTCCTCCTCTGTAGCTTCCTTCCTCCCTCTCACCCAGCCTATACTTCCTTCATCCAGGTATTCAATCACATCGTTTTCCTGCAGAGTAAGCTCCCCTTCCCTGGCAGCTACATAAGGGTAGACAACTCTGTAGCGGGCTGTGGCTGAAATAAAAACGGGAGATTTTACTAGTGTATAATTGGGATAAGACAAGTTTGTTTGTAAACCACACATAACTAGAGGTACTAATGAGGGAGAATATGGTGGATTGTGACCGTGGTTAACTACTCATCCCCTATTGGTGTTGCTCAAGACAAACTACTCATCCCCTATTGGTGTTGCTCAAGACAAACTACTCATCCCCTATTGGTGTTGCTCAAGACAAACTACTCA
>JAQQZZ010068408.1:0-22572 GCA_030265115.1 Mopalia vespertina | reverse complement strand
ACAATAACTTCTATCGCAATGTCATCTTAACGTCCCTGTAAGACAACTACACAACTACACTTTCTTGTAACAGAGCACTCACAACTTGTAATACTTTTATTGATTAGACTGTAACATATATTTTTAACCCTCTTCCATGCTTTAAGACTTTCGCCAAAGGTTATTTTAGGAAAACACTGGTGTTTTTTGGGACGATTTGCCTATCTGTCAAAAACAGTTATTCTATTATTATTTTCTTATCGTTAGATTTATTTATTATTTTTACCATGCATATATTTTTTTATTAATTTACATGTTTACCTGCATACTATTAATTTGCATTGTTAATATATTTTAGTCGGTCTTATTTGTATATTCAAGTTTATGTTACTTTTCGATGTTATTTTATGTTGTATTGTTTTAAATTGATTAACACATCTTGTATTTAGTGTATTGAGGGTCTGTATAATTTAAGAATTATGTTGGGCTGAGCCTTAGAACTGTTTAACAACACGCTTAACGTTTTTAAGCTCTGTTGAGTTTCTTTCTATAAGTCATTGTATTTTCCGACACTTAAACAGCAGGATGAGCAAAAATTATTTAAAATGAAGGCCAGAAAAGTATGAAACAGAACAGAACTTCAAAAATGCATACTCTTAACATTGAGTTCCTTTCTCTGTGAGAAACATGTATCACTGTTATTCTTTTTCAGAGCAGACAAGACTGGTGAGCGGCTAGATTTAAATTGGTTGTTAGGATGAAGCTTTGGTGTCTGTTCAGGACAAACTTCATTCACCGTGTATAACTTTTTAAATCTTGCGGAACGGATTTTTTCCGATTCTGTAATTACCATTTTCCTTATGATACTAAATTCTTGCAGATCTTCAAGAAGACTCTCCATTATTCAGCAGTTCATCAAAGAGACCATGGAGCTCACTAATAAAACTTTTCCATTACCAACCCGGTTCAACGGGCACTTATCGCCTGAATTCACCAAAAAGGACGATTGGTATAATGAAACCAATGAATTGCCATCAGTGAGACTAGTTTTCCCTGAAAGTGAACCTTGGTGTATGCGCAAAATTCACTCCACACTCATTAAAGTAATGCATAAAGTATTCAGTCGTGATGAGAACAGAATGACACTCTGGCCAGGACCTTATTTGTATCGTTGTATGAAGACAGAAACTAAGAGCAGAAGGTAAGTTATATTTTGGTTATAGTTTATTTAATTTTTTATATTTGATTGGGATAAACGTCAAACTCAAGAGTGTTTCATGTTTATGACTAGTTTGAATTTTTGTCCAACTAAAATATTGAAGAAAAATTTAGTTATTGAAAACCATTTCAAACCCTGATGGTACTCTATGTCTACTTACGCACAGTGCCTGTAGAAATAGTGGTAGCTGTTACAGAGGATGGTTTAGCTGGAGCTGTAAGAAACATCAATACATGTACAAACTGAACTTAATTATATATTTAAATGCCAAAAACATAGTTACAAATATAAATGTTTACATATACAGCTATGTTATTGCAAACACGTGACATGTTACAATAGCTTTCATACAATTTCAAGGCTTGTATCATTTCATTTTGCGGGAGGCCTTCATAAACCCGAGGCCTACTGGGGTACTCAAAGTTGTGAGCCGCACAGAGAAAGGAGGATCAGTAGTCTGACACATTAACCACTGATCAACTGCCTCGGGCCACAGGTACATGTAACATCAACATGGAACAAATTAGTGTTCAGGAAAGAGGTTTCTGGTCAAAATACGCTTTCCCATAAACATATGAGCTACACAGTTTGCTAACATGGAGTATGCCAAAAACCAAGTCATTCCTTTGCAACTTCATCAAACGATTGGGAATTTCCCTCGCATTTATTGAAACTAAAGGAGAAAAAAGGATATCTGCACGGGCAGTTCAGCGACTGTATACCTCTGTAGCTCAGTCGGTAGAGTGTTGGGCCTGTAACCCGAAGGTCCCGGGTTCGAATCCCGGTGGAGGCAAGCAAATTGTTCTCTCTTCATTTATTCAAAATGTATATATATATATATATATTTGATATTAGATCAACAGAATTATATCCCAATTACAGATCATTGACCAGCATTAGTGTGGGAGGAAAACTGGGTAGTAGATTTACTCAGAAAACCCACGACATTCCGCTGGTTGCTAGTATATCAACCCACACGCGGTCCACGGAATCAAACAAGCGACCCCAGAGGTGAGGGGGATATGAGGGCCAGAAGCATGTCCTCTAAACCATTCCGCCACGGAGGCCCCTTGTATTGGTACTGGTAGTGTTACACTTACTGATATTCCAAAAAAAAACCTTACGTTAAAGTCCGTGTGTTCTAAATCTGCTGCAGTTCCATTTGTCAACAGCGTGTGTTTAGGTTGATTGACAACAGAAATGCACGTGGTGGTGGTGTTTGCACGAGGGGTTACCCAATAGGTGGAGTTAGTCAGAGCCTGGCGTGAAGTGATCATGCGTGGAGGGGCCAATAATACACCACGGATTATCATGCGGTCGGGAATTGGACCCCCCAAAACCACCTTCAGTTTAAAAGATATTTATAATTATGCTTTCGGTTAACAGGTGTTAATTGACAACAGGATTGCACGTGGTGTGGAGTTTGCACGTGGGTTTACCCAAAAGTTGGAGTTAGTCAGAGCTCGGCGTGAAGTGATCCTTTGCGGCGGTGCCATTAATACTCCGCAGATTCTCATGCTGTCAGGAATTGGACCCACTAATCACCTTCGCTCTCTAGGGGTAAGTTATCGTGCGCGTATTTAGTAAACGGTATACGTTTATTTGATCCGAATATTGACAAAGTTTGATATTGAAATGAGTTTTAGAATGTGTGATTTAACTGTCCATTTGGTGGTAACTCAAAGGCCATGCCGTCTCTCTTGCATGTAGCATTGACCACTACGGTTTAATCAGTATTTTGTTAGTTTTGGGATAAAACTTCCTTTAGTTAAAACTGATTCTGTGCAAAATAAGAAAGTGTTATCCCAAAACAAACGAAATAGTGTTAATATCCACTTTCTAAAGACAAAAAAACATAAATAAAGTTAAGTCGCCGGTCTTTATTATTTTTAAAAAACATTATTAAATATTATTATCTCTTCTACTACAAGTATGTTATCATTCAATACATTTTGGAATTAATTTATTCACTTACATAACCGAAGAATAGTGTATTTAGATGTTGCTCTCATTAAACTTTTTTTTTATTAAGCCGTTAAACAAAGTCATATTTCGGCAGGATTCATTATTTACACTGCAACTTTTCCGTGACCGTATGTAAACATGTAGCTCGTCATGTGTGGTTCAACGTTATTTCGGAGCTTTGCTTTTTCTTTCAAATAGTGGGTTCTTTGTATTACAGTCATAGTTTTCGACCACATATTCTTTGTTTTCATATTGACATGAATTGTATTTGGTTGTTTAAACCAGTTTCGAAAACTGATGCCGTGCTTGGCATTCCTGTCCGTATGATAGTTTAGAAATCTGAACAGTTAATGATAATCTTATCTGTGTTGTAATTCTGG
The DNA here is from genome assembly GCA_030265115.1 of Mopalia vespertina. Taxonomy (NCBI): domain Eukaryota; kingdom Metazoa; phylum Mollusca; class Polyplacophora; order Chitonida; family Mopaliidae; genus Mopalia; species Mopalia vespertina. The sequence continues at coordinate 19,029 of JAQQZZ010068408.1, read as the reverse complement.
AGTTTCATTGGCTCTCTCTCTCTCTCTTTCCAGACTGACTTAACATCCTTACATGCAAATGCATAAATTGTTTGTGATTATCTTCCCTTTTCAGATTGACGTTGTTGTTGACTTACCTGTTGGAGACAACTTTCAGGATCACTTGGGTTGTATAGGGACAGAATTTGAGACTGATAATTCCCTCTCTTACACTGCAGAGGAGATCAACTCTAAGGACAGCAAAAACCTTTACAACAATTTAAGGGCGGGTATGATATTTACTCATTGAATTAAAACGGTCGACGTCCTGCTTTCATGGTATAGAATATAGACAGCTTTGTAATAAAGCACGACCATGTTATGGGATGATATTGTAGCGTATGGCTGTCAATAAAACTGATCGCAAACTCTACAGAAATTTGACGGAAGGGCAAACTTGAAACTTATGTTTGGAGAACTTTCGAATCGGGTATATTTGTTCCAAGTATTCATCAATGCGTAACAATTGTTGACAAATGATGCTGAAGTGTTCAGAATGCCTTATTGATACATTCATACCACTTAGAGAAAGGCATGGTTAATAGTGATGATGATCACTGAATTAATACATCAAATGAGTTCTGAAAAATACAGAAAAGTATGAATAGGAAGTATGTTTGACATTGCAAATTTAAGATTTGCACTCAGTTATGAGTATGAAGATATAAACAGGAAAATTTTGTATTATGACCATAATGACCATAATACACGCGTATTCGTAAGTTACACATTATACCCTATGGTTATATGGTGAAATACTTTTACGTTGAAGGGTTCAATGCATTTCTCAATCACATATTTGAAATGTTATAACAGGCTGATTCACAGTTAAAGGAATTGTAGTATTTACCATTGTAAATCATAGCTATTAAATGTGTATTAATCAAATTACATGCATGTGTGTAGTCTACTGAAAACTCTAGCCGAATTTACAGATTTTGGTTGCAATTAAATACTGAATTGATGTTTAACTTAGTATCCAATGACATTTACAATGACAACGACTTTGTACTGACAGTGTTTGTGGCAAACCGGTTTACACTTTGTTAAAACCCACATGTGACATCCACAACAAATTAAGGCATGACAACAAGGCCTACCAACGGCGTCAGTAGGTATGTAAAATGGACCGCCCATTGGTAGCTTCCCAAAACTGATTCGCATATGGCAAGGATTTCTGCTGACGACCCAGATTTGACGGACCGCTTGTTTTTATTATTCTCAACATGGCTTGTCCTAGATCTACTTATCTGGCATATAGCATACACTATTTTGATTATACAATCATACTATTCTAACGTGCAAAAAAATATTAACTATGTCCCCTTGTCTCAGACCAATTCGGTGTTAACTAAAGCTTCGTGTTGTCTGGAGTCTTATCGATAAAGTGGGACGGGGACCTTTCGTGAACCGCAGAAAGCCCGACCTTCTTTAACATCGATCGTCGGGCCGTTTGTGTTCTAATAATGACAAACTAACACGGGTTCGTTCATAGATCTGAATTTAACCAGACTTCTATTGCTTGTTATTATTTATCGTTCCAAGCTACAAAAGAAGACAATACATATAAAAAAAAAATACATAACTTGAATAAGTTGACGTTGATTTAAATAAAAATCTTTTACATATCTTCAGGACCCCTAGGTTCCACGTGGATGTTGTCCACAGCGTTACTGCGTTCAGAGGCTCAGGACCCGGGAAACCCTAACCCAGACACAATGATTAACACTATGGGCGCCTTAATGGGGTCAGCTGAGGACGACGCAGACGCCTCTTTCAAAACCACTACAGACATGAAAGACGAAGTAAGATGTGAATTTATTATTTATTGTATTTGGTATTTAATATCGAAATGGGCGTAGGCAATCCTATTCATGACGCCATGCGATTTAAACTATTGTCTGTTACAGGTTAATAACATGTGTGAACCAATGACCTATATAGGTCATTGGTGTTAACTATCAAAGGTTTAAACAGTCGAGTCTATAGGTCTCGTGACGTAGACCGCCTAGTGTGACAAGAAAGATATTTGATTGGTCAATATTTGTGGAGCTCTTCTGTTTAGTGATTAAAGTAGTAAGGCATGGCCACGTGGATGAATTTGACTGTAGTGTAAGCAATACCAAATGTTTAAGATCCATTATAAAATGGATATAGCTCGATTAGAAAATTAGAGAGCACAATTCAACATAACAAGTGATGCCCATTTTACCTAGATGCATTTTATTGCAGAGAGTAGCATCGCTTTAAGCTACATACATCTCACTCACCTCGTTCGTTAGTCCATGTTTAGATTCGCTCTTAAGCGTCCCTTGTCAGAGAGCATTCAGAAATTTGCTGCACTGAGATTAGGTTCGTCAACTTTTAATTTAAATCAACCGAAGTTACATAAACTATAATACATTCTGTGAACCATAACAGACTAAACAGACATGAAATAAACATATATTTGTTTCTAGGTTTGGGATACGATGTTCGGAGGCAACAAAGGAAAACATGGATTCTCTTCCGTGTATCTCCAATGTCACCCAAAGAGCAGAGGGACAATACGATTGGCTGACAAGGACCCTTTTACTCACCCAATAATAGACCACAACGCATTGTCACACCCGGATGATCTGAGGATGGCCGTAGCTGGTAAATAATCACAGCAAAACAGTTATAGTTTTGTTGAACCTGTTATTTCGTTCCTCGCACTCCGTCTTTGTATAACGGGGTGGGTTGATGGAGGTGGCCCAGGTGTTCTTAGCTCTAGAGGCAACACTTAACCGATCTGTTTATTACCTATTTGTATTGAGATTGTGATTGACCTGTTTTTGTCATTTGTCAAACAACATGGTTATTTCACCCATTAAGCTGGCATGCCGTCATATTAGCGAAACAATCGTATAATAGGAATTTACCATATGAACTAGACAACACATGTAAATGTCAATATTTTACATTTCTCACGATCTGGCGATCTTAGCATTAGGTAGTTAGTTATAAATTTTAGACAAACAAATTCCTGCAGAGTTTCATTTCAATTGAATATTTGACCAGCCGTCACTTCGTTCAGCAAGCATCGTAGAAGCATTCTAGGGTTGTTTTTATCTATCGCCAAGTCAGGGAATCTTGGATTCGTTAGATAGGAAACTTTGAAACATAATAGTAGTATAACATGTAGAACTTTGTCAATTGCTCGCGTTTATTGTTTTATTTTATTATCAATATCAACACGAAATCAAAACAAATATGTTGACAAACAAAAAAATCAACTTGCCTTTAATTCTGTACAGGCGTAAAACTTATTAAAAGTCTTGGACAGACGAAGGTATTGAAGGATGCAGGGGCAAGATTTACCGCCCGTGTTTTACCTGGATACAAGGGGAGACCATTCACTGATGAATACTGGGAGGAGTATGTGAGAACTATGACCTATATGATGTATCACCCTTGTGGAACATGCCGTATGGGATCTATGGAGGATCCGCTTACAGTTGTGGATCCTATGTTAAGGTATGCTTAATTCAATTGGCTCTCCTTTTCGTGAACAAAATAATGCCCCATGGAGGATCCGCTTACAGTTGTGGACCCCTCTTTAAGGTAGGCTAAATTCAGTAGGTTTTTCTTTTCGTGAACAAAATAATGTCCTATGGAGTACCCGCTTACAGTTGGGCATCCCAAGTTAAGCTATGCTAAATTCCGTAGGGTTGTCTTTTCGTGAACAATAAAACGTCCCATGGAGGATTTGCTTGCAGTTGTTAAACCAAGTTAAGCTATGCTTAATTCCGTAGGGTTGTCTTTTCGTGAACAATATGTCCCATGGAGGATCTGCTTTCAGTTGTGGATCCCATGTTACGGTAGGCTACATTCAATTGGCTCTTTTTATGAACAAAATAATGTCCCATGGAGTACCCGCTTACAGTTGTGGATCCCATGTCACGGTAGGCTAAATTCAATTGGCTCTTCTTTTTGTGAACAAAATAATGTCCCATGGAGTACCCGTTTACAGTTGTGGATCCCATGTTACGGTAGGCTAAATTCAATTGTTTTTTTAGTGAACAAAATAATGTCCCACGTTTGCACGGGTATTTTATAGTTTAGACATTTGTTACGGCATATTTATACAACATCAACGAAAACCGTGGCTGGAAAACTTGAAATCTTTCGTGTTGTTATTTTAGGTGTTTACTGTATAACATAATTGTTTTTATTTTTACAGAGTGAAAGGTGTAGACAGGTTACGTGTGGTGGACGCTTCTATCATGCCAGAAATCACTTCAGCGAATCTGTACGCCCCATGTATTATGATTGCTGAAAAAGCTTCCGATATCATCAAAGGGAAGAAACTCTGTTCGAACCTTTAGATAACTTAAAGGTTTTCTTAATCCAGTTGTTCACGCTATTTTCCTGATGATGAAATTTAAGAGCTGCAAGATTATGGGAAAATCACTGTGCGTGTTCTGTGGAAATCTAACGCACACAACGGAATTATGGTAGCTTTCAATTTTTTTCTGCATGCACACGTAAGACAAAGAAATGGCCCTCAAAGCACAAAATATAGAAAAATAAATGTTACAAAATTGTTGCTGCTAACCAGCAAACACACTACGTAGCTGCAACGTTGTATACCAGCTATACATTGGTAACGTTGCGCAATAACCAAATAACAACGTTACTGCAACATAAATGTACAATGAAATTTGGTTGTTAGTTTGTACCACTAGATACAACGTTATTATAACGTCAAAAAAACGTTGTAACAACACAAATCGACTCATTGTGACTTAGTTGTGAATTGGTAACGTTTTGTACAACGTAATAACAATGTTGTGAAAACGTTGCATGATGCAACAACAACCTTACATCGTAGCTATTACGTTTCTGCTTCGTTGCCGTGTGGCTGTATTCAAAGTTGTGGCAACATAACTGGTAGTCCACAAAATTCTGTTGCAACAACGTAACACCGTACTAACACGTCCAATTCAAAACGTTATCGCAACGTTGTTTGGCTTGCTGGGAATATGGATGAATACAGCGTAAAACATCAGTTATATATATGATTCTAGAAAACGTCTTATGTTGCGAGATGTTAGATGTGACAATGTCTGCATACGGTGTTTTGGCAAACCTTCAAGTGATAGTACCTGCGTATCTTTGTCCAACAGTCATTTTCCGTTTCCTCTACTAATAATACAGACAACTCTGGTTATATGTTCTTTACAAGCCACCCTTACAATAGGAGGATTATTGAGCAAGTTAACACGAACATACGTTACAATGAGCGCCGAGAACTAGTAATGGAATCGTGATGCCGGATATTAAACAGACACGCCGGATAAATAAATACAGATCGACCTCTTATTTCACACTAACGGCGAAATGAATGTCTTCTTACCAGATAAATGCCTGCCCGTTTCGTGGCACCAACTAAAGGTCAAATCGTTCAGTAATTCATCGGTTTTAATTTATCTTTAAGCGTGTTGACTGCAGTTTACTTAGGCCCCGATAACACTACAACTGTTCCTGTGTCAATAAATAAGTCCAACAGCCAATGCGATGTTGCCGTGAAGATATGTGTTTTAACCACCCGTCCAACTGAGTTCAGTTACTCGATTGAAAGTGTCGACAAACATTGTAGTTGTGTTGTGGAGCTGCAAAAAGGTCATTTCGTATCACAGTTGTAAAAATATTTTTGAGTAAGATACAATGATTTGTTACATAGTTGCATAGATGCATCGGGTAAGACGCTAAGTTTCCGGATAGTTTGACTGTGATTTTAGGCCTTTGCAGCAGCTGTCATCAGAATGTAACAGGGTTGTACACAGAATGAAGAAATAATGTTCCCGTATGTGGTATGCATAACATTGGGATATAGTACGCCCCTTTAATGAAGATATATTGAACTTTCTTCCTTTCTAGGTACCTTTTTACACCTGATAGGCCTTAATCTAACCATAGTCCCCAAATTTGGAAATAAGCGTTCAAGGATTTCTATTGCGATATTTCAGAACTGTTACTCTTGGATATATGTAACCTAACATAGCACCGATCAGACCGTTGCCAGACATTCGCTTGCAACAGTATACACAACCCTGTCGCAGATTTTCTTTCTTACCTTGTCTGCAAACAAGCAGAACAAGTAGATGGGAATGGTACCCCTGCACCACAGCTAATCAGAAAAGAGTTTTCGTTATGTCCACCAAATATGACGTTACATGCCAGCACATGTATGTTTTGTACGCCGTTTAATTGATTGGACCATTTACTTCTCCGACAGCCAATTAAATATTAGCACCGTATTACCAACCATAGAGGCAGCGGTGAACGGGAAGATATTATGGCCACTAACGTGAGGAAATGACGCGGCACAGAACCGTTCCTGTTTTTGTTTTTAACCAATGTGGGCGGCTACAATACATACATTTACATATACAACAAAAAAATTGTTTGATTCCCGTTGGAGGCAAGCACATTTTTCTCTCTTCAATTATTAAAAATATAACAATTGTAATAAGAAAAAGTTCAAGCCGTTCAGAGAAAAGGTATCTGAAAAGACGTATTTTGGCATATAAGTAACTCAAACGCGTCTCCCATCCACAAAATAATTTCACGCAAATATTATGTTAAAGCAGTTTATGAATAGGAGATAACGAGTATATATTTATTTGTGAATATTTGTGGATACTCTCTAATATATACACTCACATGAGCTGATAATGCCTGTCATAAGGACAGAACGTAGTCTGTATGTTTACAAAGGACAAAGGAACCAGTTGTGTCAATAAATATTCACTCAAGGGTAAGTAGAATTAATATTAGGACTCGGATACTCTCAAAATATACATCCTAAATGCCAAACTACCCTTTGTATTTCAGTGAGTGCTCCCCGCTGCTCGATACAGGCCAGATGTGTTTTACGTTTGTGTAAAGAAGTTGAGTAATGCTGGTAATCAGAACTCCCAGTGTGCCATTTGTTAGGTGTCTTTCGACTTACGTCGAAACTAGCTCGCGGTATATCGCATTATCACATTTGGCTGACTGATTTGATTTGCTTCTCATCCGTCTTACATTATAAAATCACCCGCTGAGTGAATTGTTGTCTCAGAGAGTGTTACTATTTTATGATTGCCTCAAACACAGAAACATGTGTCTACATACAAGCAGTGCTGTTTACGTAATCCGTGTAAAAGAAGAACCATGAAAACACTAAGGTTAACCAGGAAAACCGTTTAATCCGTTGTGGTAAATCTGGATGCCGATTTCTGTACCTCTGCCAGATCGCCATATCATATTACTGAGGTAAAATTATTTTCTTTTAAAAGTAGTCTTCTTCAGAGTACCAGTTTGCCAGCTGAAACCCAACATTGTCCCATCAATATCGTAAGTAGGCCTATTTATCTGGTAATTGTGGAAACATATAACAAAGTAAACTTAAAATGAGGAATAAAAGCTGGGGGGAAATACATATGCAAGTAGACTATAGTGTACTTTACTTAAACAGTTCAACACACTTTCTCGTTGTTTAATGTACATAATAACAACACACAGAAATCGTGTTGTGGAGTTATCAACCAAATCCGATCACATACATGTATTCTGATTACTCCAGATTACTCCTTATAGCACTTAAGGAAATCATACGTATTTTAACTTCATGTACCAACCGGTTTTTGTTAAGTAGATGATCGACAAAGAAAGCCCCATCGCAGCATCCTTTAGTTAAAAAATTAGCCTTGCCTAACGTTTAAAACAAATTATTTGGAAATTTAGATCTGATGAAAAAAACCGAAGTTTGTCAGACAGAGTTAAGGAACGAGGTCCTCTTCGATGTCAAGAATTAGATGTACAGATATACGTAAACAGTGATTGTACCAATTGTCTTTCGTAAAACAAAACTCAAGCCTGACGATAACAATAGAACATCTGCGTAAACAGTCTATCGTCTAGATGGCTCCGACTAGCTTCATTTTTCTCTCAGCTGTTTACCCTAGTTGATTCTACCTAAAAATACATTTGATATATATATTCCGTTGGCTACTGACAGGCTTTGAAAACAATTTTAATTAAATCTGTTAAAAAACGTTTTTTACTACGCCTTGGTGGCAGTCCTTAACTCTGTCACGTTTAAGAAATAGCATTGACCGGGATGAACTACACTGTCTTGCCCGTGTATGTCTGTCTCCTAACACATACGCCCGGTCAAATTTCGGAGACGAAAAGAACCATATATTATTTATTTACCGCGGTCAACATGATTGAGGATAGCACGAAGATTACATAACAAAGTAATCTAATGCTAAAACACAGGTTACATACGGGTGAAACGTAATACTAACCATTAACGGAATGTCTCCTTTCAGCATCAGAACAATCCCTGACCGAATTACACAAACTAATCTGCTCGGTGTCCTATATTGTTTTCCCCGGTGGCCCCGTGACACAAAACATACGTGTTTACACGTAAAGTTTCATCATAAGTCTCAACGCCACTTCGCAAACACGAGACAACATTAATAAATAACATAGAACGCGTATCAAAACTAATGTAGAATGCAAACCTGTATGAATTTCACATATTTTACAGGTATAGAACCGAAACTTTGTCAAACCAATTCTGTATACGAGTCATACTCAGGGACAAAATAATCGTCATAAGATGAAGGTCATGCATTTGTTCAATCTTAGACTTAACGTTAAACACTCAGTCTCGTTTACCGTAAATACTATTAAATTACAGCGGTGTATAATAAACCAAATTTGAATAAATACAGACATGCATACGATATAATCCTTCGGGGATATGTATATAATGCAAACTTCATATTTCCGTGTGCGATAAATGCCACGTGCAAAACATACATGTAACTCAGATATGCAGGTCGCATTGCTAATATTATATCAAACATAGATATTTCTTTTATAACTGTCTAGAAAAATCTATTGCTAAATTTTAATGAATACGTAAAAAAAACATGGCACTCTTGTTCAACCGAAACAGAAATACAGCTTTGTTGTTTAAGTTAAATTAAGTAAAGCTATAATAAAGAATACCAAACAAATATAATATCCCAAATTCAGCTTTATCCTTTGTGTCCTGTTAAAAAATTACACCAATACAAATTTAAATTACACATATTTTAAATGAATAAATCTGCATTCTATGCCAGAAAAAACACATAAAATATATATACCTCGGGATGAGATTATAGCATTGAACTATTAACACCCATATGTTTTATAGTGAATAGCAATGTACAACAAGTAACATAACTCTCTAGATTGAACTACATATATGTTTTTTAGCAATGATACAATTAAATACCAAGTTCTCAATTTCATTTAGTTTTTACACGTTCTCATTAAAAATCATTTCTGGGAAGATCAGTCACAGCAGAAATCCCCAAACATCTGAGAATAATAACGAACAAAAATAAATGAGTTACAGTCGAATGACTTTGTGGAGACATTGTGAAAGATAAGGTTAATCAAAAATCCAATTTTCTGACAGCCTTTGAAGATATGGAGGAAAACAGAGGGCATGTATTGGAAATCAAACATATTAGGAAGAGTCGTAAAAAGATCAAAGAAACAAATTCTATGTTCGTGTATCAGAACATATATCAGCCAATCGATATCGATATACCATATCAAAATATCAAGTTACAATGTTTGGCTGTATTGATAGTGACTATTTTCATCCAGACACCAGCACAATGCTCAACTGGTACAAATGGTATATTTCAGTTCCCACTTTTACTATTCAAGAAAAGATAAAACATATTTGTATGCAAGGTGAAATAACGTCGCCTAGTTGAATTAAAATTATTGTAAGAATAGTTACCACGATGTTATGATTTTCCCTCGCATTTCATTTATTAATAATTTTAGTAAATATCAGCTTTGTCCAGAATAACGAGATACTTTCGATCACGACAATTCGGCGTTGTCTTAGATGATAATACGTGTAATGTTATAAGCGGCGTGAACCATATAAATATAATGATTAGATATTTGCTGATCTATCTTTCTCTGCAATACAATGTTGCCCTGGTGCTCCCGGAGCTATGGGGCAACATAAAGCCAAGCTGTCCGTGATGGTTTTGTATTGTTTTCTGTCATTTCCTGTCTTTGCTTGTTTCCAGTGGAGTGTCCAGGGTGGTTTCCTTCACCTATCGGCTTGTCACGTCATCATATGAGTGAAATAACATTAAATACGTCGTTAACCATAATCAAGCCAACACACGATACAAATATATTAAACAACTCGATAGATACAGCGCCAGGATCACCTCCAGTGTTTTTTTTTCTTTGTAAAGAACCGTTATTACCATATCGAAACTAAAGGCTTTTTAAACTACGATGGCTAAGTGGCCGGCGGTGTCGGTGCCTAACTCCGATGGTAGTGTTGTTTCATTCCCGGACGAGTTTCAACCGGCAAAATTTTCTGAACTAGAATCTGCTCAAAGTAAGAAAATGCTATTCCAAAAATCCTACAAATAGGAAACGAATGCGTAAGAGGTAAATAAATCGAAAGTCCAGTCAGTGTATTTAAACGAGGGAGTGTATTTGTTTTCCCGTCTTGACCAAGCTATGAACTCACTAAAATCCAGTGTTTCTGTTGTTATACGAATTTCAATACTTTTGCGCGGGTGGCTGGAGGGAGCTTCATATTGCCCTGGTGCTCTCAGAGCTAAAGAGCCACGACAAATCCAGTATATTATAACATTTTGTCAACGTTGTGAATTTGGGACTATTGTACTAACGAGGTTTATTAAATGTTTTTTTTTTAATATTTAATTTACAATTTATGCCCGTAAACTATATAAAAAGATTTGGTTAGAATTAACGGGGCCTCTATGTTATTATCGGACGATTGGTGGTTGTCTTGCCACTACGATTGGTGGTTGTCTTGCCACTACGCCTGTTGGCGCACTTGGGGCTCCAGAAACAAGATCAAACGTAGTACTAGCACTAGCACCAGGCGAATCACCCTGTCTGAACAATTGTCCCTACACTATCAATAAATTAATTGATACTGTTAAGACGAAAACAAATCTGTTATTTGCGCTGAAAAAGGTGTGTATATTTATAATGCTGATAATATATGATCGATGGACAAATGTTCTATGATGTCTGAGAACGTTTTAACCCTTTTGCTGGATCCGTTCGTACAAGGACGACTTTAATCAATGTTAAAAGGACCTATACATGCGAGCTAATGGATCACCATACGAACGTCTGGAGTAACCAATCAAAAATAGATAATCGTGCAGTGACAACAATTAACAATCATGAAGTGATAAAAACCGTCTCCACCAAGGTTGTTAGCCCGCTGTTTATACAAGACATATATATATCCACATATATCATGTTAATAAATACGCCTATCGGATAAATGTTATTTTACAATTTTACGGAAATGACAAAATGTTTTCTTTTTTATACAAAGTTGTTTTATTGCACAATTATTATAATATCATACGATCAATGACCATTTGTGCTAAACATATACGATGTGTTGTGATATTATATATACATGTATGGCCAACTTCTCGAGACGAAACTCTACTTGAAAATCTATTTATCACATTGTCAAGCATGTGTTATATATTTATTTTCAACCAAGAAGATAAAACGTCTAGTTCCCCTGTTTCCACGTAGCCATAATTACATATATCCTTTTATCCAAGGCTCGAACATTGTTATAGATTCAACTTGTATTGAAGGAAGAAAGCCATAAATTTATCAATCGCAATAAGCATAGCCAGAGACAAGTGTTTAAATCCCAGTGGAGGCATGCACAATTTTCTTTATCGACATTAACAACATGATAATGCCCATTGGGCGAAACAATGTTTATTGTCTCCAGTGTATACGATGATTTTCTGGCCAAGGCGATACACGGTTTGCAAGGTAGTTAATGCATTTGACTGGTGTACTCTTTTTCTCAACTTTACCTGATCTTAGCGGAAAGACAGTAAAGCGGGGCAAGGCATGGTAGCGAGGTTGTGGATGTATCAGCTATTCTCCGTGAACAGCGCATCTGTTATTACCATTGATTTACAAAGCGACGATCCATGTTCACAAATCTAACCTTAGTACAATGGACAAGGCAAATTATTCTTTAAAGTTTATTGATGTGCTTATTTATCTCAGTACATGAGAAAAGTCTAATAAAAATCGATCTAATTGATTTACAAACGTGTGTAAATATTTATGTTACTATTCTATGATTTCACACTTTAGTCGTTAATTAAAAGTTTCGAATGATATGCCATCAATTATCAAAATAAAGACAGTGTATAATATCTGGCTTTGTTAAACCAAACTATTGTAGCAATCGCTACAGATAATGAGACATTTCCTAACCTGCAACTAATGACATTGGACTTCATGTCAGTCAGGCACAGCGTTGTTATTTATTTTAGAAAGTTGACAGGTGGCATCACATCGTCAGAATTATTTACTCTTTAAATGTCCGGTTCTAATTCAATGCAAGTATTTATATTATATGTTCACAAATATGGAATATGGTATAAAAACAACATTGCCAGATACCAAGACGTCTTGCGAATGATGAAAATAACGTTGACCGTTTGTATGTTTTCTCGCAAAATGACACCCTTAAGACAACGAATATGATACCAAAGACAAGAGATAAGCAATGAAAATAATGTAGACCATACGATTTGGGGGAAAGATTGTTATTGCTGTCCAAAGCGAAGCCAAAATCAGTTATTTATTTCAACAGTTCGTTGTCCAGCTGCCGTGTGCGTTATTTCGTAAACTCGAGCACTGTGTAAGTAATCAGAAAGCTAGATGTTTTCTTAACATTTGTAAGCCGGCTGCTACGCACAAATGTGTTTATTCGAAGAAAGAACATTTGCAGCCTGCCACCTTAGACGTGTGACTTTGGCCGATTGGATTTCTGGCTCAAATCTAATTGTATGGCGAACATTAATTTTTGATTCACATAGTTTTTGCTTTAAAAACTACCATTACATGTATGTAGCAGTATTCCTCTAATTAATAATAATAAATAATTAACATTATAAATGCTTTAAGTAATTCAAAAAAGGTCACCTACATGTAGATGCAAAAACATTTATAAATGTGTGTGTCTACAAAATATATTTGTGTACACTATTAACGCATCATTTTCGGAAATATTGTGTACGGCCTACCTCTACATAACTGGATAGTGACTCATTCTAACACACACATTGTCGTGGCTTTCTGGTGTGGTATTATGTCGTACTTGTCATGGGTTAACTTAAATTTCTAAGGTGTTTCCAGACATGTATATACAACGAGAACGAGGCATATATCCTGTTTTTCACTCTTATAGTCCATCATTACGATATCGCGTATTCTCTAGGCTAATACCTTGATCTCCGTCGAGGAAAAATCGGCGTTGAATGGCTATGCCGGCAGTTTCTCCCCAAGTCGTAGGCAAAAAAAAAATGATATTAATACAGCTTTCAGATCCATACATACCTGATGATTTGATAAAATACACATACTAAAAGTGAAAAGTTTTGATGTTTCCGTACAGACACAGATTTGAAGAAAATGGAATAGTTCTTCCGTCAGTGTCGTCTCCATGATATGTCAAGATTGTGCTGAGTTTTTTGAGGCACTAATGGACGTCTTCTTGGATAGTTAAACCAAACTGCCAAAAACCCTATTTGGTTGTAAATGTCAGTACTAAAATTAACATAGCTATTATCTGTCAGGAGTATTACAAGTATATGTATCCTATACAGTCAAGGCATCCGACATAACAAATGTACGCATAAAAGCCACAATAATTTATGTTGATCAAATTTAGGTGAAAGTTGACTTGTACAACAGTCTTTGGTAGACTGTAAGTAGATGTTAAGTGGTATTGAAACATTTATAATAATGTAGGAATAAATTTACGGATAAATAATTACTGCAACTGTCGTATCTTGACAACTTTGACAACTCAAAAAATCTAAGCACCTATTTTGATTAAACAAAAACAAAATCCAGCGCACTCACGTATAGAGATGGCGCCAACTAGATGAGCATGCTTGTTAGTAAAAGCCATTCGAAGCGGAGGTGTGACGTGTGATCTCGCCTCTTTAGATTCGGAACCTGTGTTAGCTTATGAGGTGCAGCTAAGGGCAAATATACGGTCAAAATTCCGTAACAACAACGTTACACGACCAAAATAAAACGTTGCCGCAATGTTGTTTTGTTTGCTGGGGATCTACTGGATTCTATTCAAACTCGATTTTAATATTCCATGTGGCAAGATTTCTTCGGGCTTATATTGCGACTCACTGGAGCTTTTGTTTTTAAATTAAATTTTTATTTATTTGTTTTATTTGTTTTAAAATCAGTCCTGTTGTCAGCGTATTTGATTAACTATCATCAAGCTCTTCCGTGCCAGTCAACCGTGGCCCAGATAAGACTCCTAACTTACTTTAAGGGCATGACTACATTTGTATGTCAACAATTTACTTGTTCCTGATGTAACAGTCCGGCCCTCTGGCTAAGGGCAGTTTGTTTGAAGGGTAGCAATGCTGTCTTTACTTAGCACTGTAGGAAAATTAACTTTCCAGCATTATTAAAACGCTTTACATCCTTGTTGTGCTAGTGTCAATTATTGTTGGAAAACACCAGCGTCAGATAAGTGGAATACCCTTAAGCACAGCGTAAAAGACCAATCAATCAATCAATCATATATTACAGTCCAGGTGCGCAATGTTTAAATTATCAGAAGAAACTAAAGAAATTGCACTCAAGTTTTGCAAATGCCTTCTTCTTCAGGGAAATAGTCTTCAGAATCCAGGATGGGTTACTGTGCCAGTCTTACAATAAAATCGAAGATCGAAACTACATCTTCCTTTGTTGTATGTTGAGTTTCCATGGGATAATGTTATAATGTATAGCACGGTTTCTTGACATATGTGCGTACCAACCATCCTCGTAAAGGTTTGATCTATTTTTTGTCGGCCATCCAAAAGTGTTTCACTGTCCGAACTAATTAAAATAAAAACTTCCACATGACACTGTATTGTGTATAAAGAGACACAACCCACCAAATTGTGCCCATGTTTTCGTTTTACTTTTTACTCCAAGGTGATTACTATTGATTTTATTTTTTACATATTTATATTTGCTTCAGTAGGTCTACTTTTTCTAACAAAGCAAACAGACATTGAACTACGTAAAACGTGTTTCTTTGTTCGAAGGTCTCGTGGGTACTGATAGTTCCTTTTCCCCCCACTGTAAGGTCATTATGCCTACCTACCGGAAAATAACCAGTTTTCAAGAAAATAAGAACGAAGTTAGATATTATTGCCCAAAACATACCCATGAGTGAGTACCACATTAGATGGATTACATTACTAATTCACCAAGGCCTACCATTACAAATAGCTGTTTGAAATACACCAAATCTATCGAAATGGACAAACAAAACGTGTTCTAATGACTTGATTCTACATGTAGTTGCCAGTATACATAATTGATAGACACCATGGTGAATTGCTCTGGGGAACCAGTAGATACATGTATCTTAGGCAGTTTTAAGGCAAACGATGATTTTAATTTCGATCATGATGGCGCATGTAAGGCTGCTTACATGCGTACACTTGGTGTAACTGTACTATTTAGTGTAGTATGCTATTTAACAATGTTTCTCGCATTTAAAAGTTCGGTCATGTTTTTTCCTATTTTTCAAACAGAAGTGCTGTTGAAAACTTCATTCCAACGTGGCATTAGTTTGGTTCACTTAATTCAGGACAGGTAAATAAATCACAATAAATATACGGATATATAAACTTATTTTATACCTTCTTTTTTGTCTTTCGCCAAAGGGACTAGTTGCTTCATACATTGTGTTTAGTGACGGCTATGGTTATGACAAAGACAACATTGTCCATTTTTGCGTGATTGTCCGCAAGTTTTCTAATTTACTGTTGAGTTAAAGTGCTGTACTCGTCTAGTTGGAGGGCATTATTACGTTATGTAAATGCAATTTAGTTACTTAAATTCTGTATTTATTCAATTTCTTTTATTTACAATAAAGATTATATTTTTCTCCAACAACTATTTGAATTTTTTTCCATACTGCGAGTGTCTCTTTAACAACGATTGCAATAATATTATCATTATGTAATGTCTGTAAACTGTTTAAAGTTTATTTGCAGGATACTTGATTAATTTTTTTTATGTGTTTGGATTGGCATTGCAATATTTCTTTGATAAATTCATTAAAGTAGTGCGTAAGTGATGAAATTGAAATTTAATCAGAAAATACCAGAGCAAACCTGAGGTACTTTGGCATTGTGACGCCTGTAATTCGTGAACACAAGTGTTATTGTTCAGTCAAAATTAGAATATGTTAATCGATTTAACGATACTATAGGAACAACAAGCATTCAATTAAAACATATTTGTATTGCCATTCGTATAGGGCACGTAAGTCTCGTTCTCTACCACTTGACTTCCGGGTACCTCGTCAAAACCCTGTCACTATTGTTTGAATACCTATCGTGTAGAGTCGTATTTTGTTTTGCAGTTGTTTGAAGCTGAAGATTTTGAAGAGAGAATTGGCATTTTTCAACGTTGCCTTTATTTTAGAAGAAGAGAGAATGTATGAGGTACCCGGAAGTAGAGTGGGTCACGTTAAATATTACAGATAACATAACGTAAATAACAGGCATTATTTCGCAGGAGATTTGGGTGGAGTGGCATGCCCAGTTTTTATTATTTCATGGATATGATTTTGGGTGACTCGAAACATAACACCTTATATGAACGTCGTGTAATTCGACAACGTTTGCAAAACGTCTTATTACAAGACAAACGAACTGTTTCCTACCACTCCGTTCAGACTGCAACCTGCTACCAACTTCACACCAAGGGGCCTCCAATGGGCTTCTCCTACGTGTAATTATACGAATTAATTATATATTTTCTCTAATTTCTTGAATACTAAGGCAAACTCTTGCAACGTCAATAGAGCTTTTTTTTAATTGATGCGCTGACGAAATACTTGCATAATGACGCGGTCGCTAACTACCAGGGATGTGTTTAATGAGTAAAGTATTTTCAATTGCACCAAAATGTCGGATATAGTTGTTTGATCCATTGTGATCAGACTATATATATACATGTATGTATACCATGCCAACCTCAAAAATATAGACAGGAAACAACATTACATGTATCTTATTATTACATCAACGTATATGAATAGTTAGTATTATTTGAATACTGTATCATCCGATGGATCTAGACCTGTTTTGTGTTTAAGATAAAAATTATCAAAGTGTAGCTAAAATACCGCTGAACGTAAAACAATAATCAGTCAATCGATTAAGAGGTTGCCGTTGTTTGTATTTCTGATTCTTGAAAACGGCTTTAATATGGTGCGATATATTAGATGTCAGATGTGGCAACATCGGAATGCGCTGCGTTGACAAATCTTCATGTCGGTGTACCTGCCTATCTTTGATTGATTAACCAATGATAGATTGAAGACTATTTTTTGGATGCTACAATATTTACACGAGTCTACTAGTTCTTCTTACATTAATAATGTAGACAAACTCAGGGTGTAAGTCATTCATACGCTCCACGTTCAGAACAGAAGGTTTATTGCAAAGCATCTTCGTGTTTACTTGTCCAATGAGCAACGAGGACTGGTAATGGAATCGTGATGCCGGATATTAAACAGACACGCCGGATAAATAAATACAGCTCGACCTTTTATTTCACACTAACGGTGAAATGGACGTCTTCTTATCAGATCACTTGCTGTCTTTTCTGTGGCATCAACTAAGGTGCAAATCGCTAAGTAGTTTATCGGCGTGATATTATCATAAAGTCTGTTCACTGTACTTTACTTAGGTGGCGATAACACAGTAACTGTTCCTATGCCAAGACAAAAACTAACGGGATATTTTCGCTTAAGCAAATAAAACACTATACAGTGCTGTAATCGTATATGAATTGGACAAATATAGTATTCTGAAGTCACAATACACCATTGATTTCGTTTCATTGCTGTAACATTTTTTTTTATTAAAATACCACTGTACGTTTAATAGATAGGTTTTAGTGGCTTACGTGTTACGATGGGTGACAATCCGTCTTGGGTGCATGGGATAATATATACACGGCTCTTTGTTAGTTTGTATTTATTGGGTTATACGCTGTATACTTAATGTCACTTCACTTATATGACGGCGTCCCAAGAAGCACCCTCCAAACAGCTTACTCAATCGCCAGATCTTCTATAAGTTGAGCACAGTGGACTGATTGATAACAGATTTTAAATTTAAAAACAATATAAAACTTAACTGGCTTAATTTCCCTCTAAGCAACATAAAAGCTAAATGCCACTTAAATAACTAAAACTAGATTTTAAATTGTTAATATTTTTAAATCGTTGTTCCAGTCACGAACATCTGGATGTATGCATCGAATAATCTAAGAATCTATTTAAACCTAAATAGCTTCACTCCTTTCTAAGCAACATATTAATTCATTCGGAGTTTTAATGATCGATTAAGCACACCAACCAGCCAGCAACTGGCTAATACGTGTTAACATATCGAGATACCCGGAGCGTTTTTCTCAAAGTTCACTGTAAAAATATTGGCTAATGACGCCCAAAGTATATTGCAGAAAAAATTGTTTTCAGTGTGCTGTTCACAAATCGTTTAGTTTCCCAGACGTGCTTTTTTCAGTAACTATCTGTTTCGCGGCATGTTTTACTGCACCCGTATTGTGACCGATATAAATCACTTTATTCTGGATAAGTTTTGTATGTGGAATTCATGGATTGGGAGTGAATGGCTGGATTTTATTTGATGTCGAAACAAACGATAAGTACATTTAAGTTTTTTGTACAAATTAGAGAAAAAAATAGTAAGTAGTAATTTTCCACAATGTTTATTGACCCAGCCTCATATGTAGGCCTATATGAGGGCTTGTGCTCAGTGAGTGTGTCGGAACACGGACTGTCCTTAGATGTAACGTTCT
>JAQQZZ010068397.1:0-22573 GCA_030265115.1 Mopalia vespertina | reverse complement strand
ATAAAAGAAATGAAAAATGAAACAGAAGGATATCTAGATGTTCTAAATTATGTTTAATTTGGGTTTTAAATTATTATTTACATTTTGCACAGCATAAGAAATGTTTGGGTGAGGTTAAAAATTTAACTTTCTGTGATGGACAGTTTGTAACTGTGTGAGCGTTTTAGTTGATATATTTCAATACACTAGTAGCTACAATGTGTAGACCATTGAACTATCACTGATAGTTCATCATGTCCAAATATCGAGATTTTTACTGACAAAAAATTCTGTTTTCTAGTGTCATATTGATTTTTTTTATTTATATTTATTATACTTAAACATTATAAATGGAGTCTAAATTGAGTTTTTTAAAAAATGATGTCTCAAATTGATTTTATTCTACAGCTTAACTACCCATTTAGGGTACTAGTTAAACTCGACTTCTATGAACCCTTGTAGTACATAGAAAATTAATACAGAAGTCTGTTTCACCAGGCTGTCATGATCAACATTAAGGTTTTACAATCAACACATGTGCTCCAACTTGCAGAATCAAGTTTAAGGCTGTGAAACTTTCAAATTGCACTTTTTTACATTTTCTCACTAAATATTTATATATTAAATGAAAGAGGGAATCGCCAGGAATCCAAATATAGTTGTTAGCACACAAACATCTGTTGGAATGCAGTTCTATAATGTACATGTACATGTAGGACCAGAACACGTTTTAGGTAGTGCCACTTTTGGTCAGTACAAACATGCATTGTGAACTGACGGAGAGCAGAAAATAGATAACAAAAAAACAGGCATTGTAAATGTATGACAGCCAGCTGTGATTGTTTCACGACTTTCATAAATTGTTCGTTAAACAAGTTATTATGAACTTTCTTGTACCCGGCCTCTTGCGAATGTTTTTGTACATAAAATAAAATTTAAATAAATGACCTTACCGAGCTGGCACTTTGTGAACAGAAAGATCTGAAAACAATATTCCACTAAATGATTATACAAAATGTATATTTATTATTATATATATATATTTTGTCACCAATAATGTTACTTGTTTATTTTCTGAATGTAAATTTGCTTTGCGACAATAGCATAATATTTTAAGTATCAGGAGTTGAATAATCAAGTAGTGCTTATGGATCTCACAGAGTAATTTCAACCGAAAGTTTCTGAAGAATGGTTGCTTGACAGTCGATTAAATCAGCAGGATTTTGTGACCTTTTATCATAATTTGTTCTGGAAAATTCGATTTTCAAGTTTATTAAAAAAACAAATAGGCCTACCGCGATCATAAAGCTTTACCGCATGCTGTAGGCGGCGGTGGAACAGCCAATAGGTGTTTGACCTCCACCGGCTACCAGCTTAAAATAAAAACCCTGCATAATATAATCAATCTTATAATGCCTAGTCACAACAACAGTGTTGCCTCTTATCTCAGAGACAACCAGGGCACACTGAATGAATTAAGCTTCAACAAATTAAAGCAAAGATTTTGAAAAGCAACTCACTTTGAAATGTAAGGATAAAATTGTTTAAATTCTGATAGAGTAAATATCACTTGATTAATTTTAACATGAACTGTTATAAAGGCAAACTTTGAACAATTATGCATACCTGTTGAACAGTCGATTGGATTTTTAACGAAGATAGTTAACATATTGTTATGGTGCTATCTATGTTAAAGCAGTCAACAAGTAACGATGGGAGGTCAAAAAGAATTCTCTCCACAGTTTTGAGGTGGCTGATAAAATTTAATATCACAGAGAAAAGCTAGACAAAAGGATGAATGATGAATAACATATTGTATTGAGTATACACCAGACATTGTGTCTACAGCACTAAATGGACTTTCATATTATAAATAATATGACAATATTGAGCCACTGTTATATAAACTACAAACTTCCTGTCAGCCATTACTAACAACAACATCCCTTACCCTGTATTGGCCTTTCCCACTACAAGCTCACAAATCAACAACCATAAAAAGTTTATCAAGAGGATCCGAGCAAATATGGAACTTATTTTGATGAAGATTACTTGTACTCTACCTTTGGTTATAGACTGGATCAACAAAACCTTGGATGCAAAGTACTATCAATTCAACTTCTATCACCCAATCACATAGATGAAGAAAATGATTTATTTAATTAATGATTTAATTTAATCTAAAATTTACATTAAATTTACATGTTATAGTAAAATTCTCAATCATTAAAACAAATGAGAAGAACAGAAACTTCAAACCTAGTTGGCTTGTTTATAACAGTGGCTTTCTGTATCTCAATGCCCATATAAGCTGATACATGTATATTGTAGATATTTTCTGCGGTCATTTATAAAAAAATTAATGTGGGCAATCAATGGGCTTTTGGTAGCTGAGGATTATCTCTGCCACAACTGATGCGGATTAATAGGCATATTGTTTAACCGTCTGTCCCCAGCCAATGGCATTTTTAATTAAAGTTTCTCTTGAGAGCTTAATTGTTTAAAGTAGTCTCTCAGACAGCTTTACCTTTTGGACAGGACCATACTGTCTGCAGCCTTGTGTAATTCCAGGGACAGACTGGCCAAGCAAACAGATTTAAACCCATAAGTTAGCAGGGATAATTTGGAAGGGTAATATCGGACAAAGAATTAAAAGCCTATCATTGTTCAGTATGCGAAATCAGGTACTCACTATTTGTTTATCAGATGTCCCTACTTCCTCAGGAAAACTTACTGCAAGACCAGAATATTGATAGAGTCCTCTCATTAACAGTGTTAATAAATGACCTTTCACATGTGCATATCTAAAACTTCAGTTTATTGCCACAGGGGGACAGGGGAAAACTGTGTTTATGACTGACCACTGAACACATCAGTATCCTGAGTTTATTGACCACTGAACATACCAGTATCTGGAGTTTATTGACCACTGAACATATGAGTATCCTGAGTTTATTGACCACTGAACATATCAGTATCCGGAGTTTATTGACCACTGAACATATGAGTATCCTGAGTTTATTGACCACTGATCACATCAGTATCCTGAGTTTATTGACCACTGAACATATGAGTATCCGGAGTTTATTGACAACTGAACATACCAGTATCCGGAGTTTATTGACCACTGGACATATCAATATCCTGAGTTTATTGACCACTGAACATACCAGTATCCGGAGTTTATTGACCATTGGACATATCAATATCCTGAGTTTATTGACCACTAAACATACCAGTATCCGGAGTTTATTGACCACTGAACATATCAGTATATATCCTGAGCTTCAAGTTATTGAGCACTGTTTTGTTTGTTTGATTGATTAATGTCGTACTCAAGAGTATTTCACTTATATGATGATGGATTGTCCATGTCACACTGTTCCTTGCCTAATTTTGATGAAATACTGGGAGGAAACATCGAACCCCCGCCCCTCGATTGCCGGAGCCACATCGGGTGACTCACTCATATACCTGAGGGTCGAGAGATATAACCACCAAGCCACGGCCGCAGGCCTATTGACCTGAGTTTATTGACCCCCGAACATACCAGAAACCAGAATGTTCTAACCTTTGAATATATCAGATTTTCAGTGTTTCAATTAGTATAAACTACAGAAACCAGGAACTAAATTAGCCACTTTAAATATTCCACAAACCTCTTTTTATTCATCAATATAAAGATACACCATAAATAAAGATAAATGATGGACAAGCTTTCTGGGTCCAAGCAAATAGAATATGGGCACTCTGTTAAGGCTATGATATTCATTTCAGCGTATTTTAATTTGTGTACATTTTCTAAAATTAAATTTTAAATTGTCCGTAGAGAATGATATAGCAACATTTCAGTTTGTTTAAGTGGAGTTTAACATGGTACTTGAGGTTATTTCACTTATATGGCGGCACACCTGACAAATGGGCATAAGTAACCACCCTAAACGTGATTGGCAACTAACAATAACAGGGCAATTGCAAGACGAAACAGATAGACAAGATAAACAGAGAGGTTTACATTGCCCCTTAGCTCTGAAAGCAACAGGAAGCTCCCTTCCAAACGCCCGCCCAACATTTCAGAACACCAAGTAGTGACAGAACTCATTAGAAAGCCATGATAAAATAGATGTAGTTCTGGGATGAACTCATTGACATTATACATACACTGTCATGATAGATGATAACAAAAACATAGGATATTGATCAAATGATTTATACACCCATTATTTCATAGATACCATGGATCAGGTTGACAGGTATGCCCCCAACAACGGTGAAATCATATATAACTCATAGACTCATAGTGTGGTTAGGGTAGAAGCCGGTATCAGAAAGAACCTGCTGTTGATGCTATCTAAGCAGTATCAGTGCTAGCTAGTACCCTAACCCCCACCTGATGCTATCTACCCTAGACTCTGCCCCGAGGGACAGACCAATGTTTACAAAGATCTGGTTTCAGACCAGTGCCCACAGCCAATTAACTACTGTCCAACTGAGTAGTGTTCTACCGGCACCAGATAGATTATCAGCTTAACCACAAGGGATGTCCAGTGTCAAGTCTGCAGGAATAGTGACCGGCTCCTGACAAGAAGACTCCCTCTGTCCCAAAGGGTTACAAACAAACACAAATGATAACTGTTTCAAGACCAAATTTAAATCTAATTTAAAGCTAAATGCCCGGTATGCTTAAACATTAAAATGTGCAAAAAATAAAAACAAACAAAAAAATAATATTTATATTTGATAAACATTAAAAATACATTTTTCCAATTCTGACATTTTGAGCGTTTTTTGTTAATTTGTTTTGATTTTTTCTTGCAAGTGCAAATAAACATCATATATTGTGTTTATCTAAAACCTGTACTCAAACTACCTTTCTTGTTAATATTGACAGACACGTACAGTTGATTGTGATATGACATGCTACCTTACTGCATGGTTCATTCCAGTTCTATACCATATTATTCTGCCTGTCAAAATCAAGACACATCCCAAATATAGAGGTAAATAAAAATGTATTTAAGTGGCAGCCAGACAAAAACATACGCCAACAGTATGTTAAAGTAAATATATAATTATAGAATTCACTCTTTTGTACATTTATATAGCATTTTTCTCTCTTCATTTATTTAAAATATATAGCAACCACAGAAATCAATGGAGAATGATACAGTACAAGTGAGAATTCCAAAGTGATGATCTTCTGAGGAATGTGAGAATAAGAAAGTAAAATGATAGGAAAGACGATGGACACTGGGCTAATCTAACACTGCAGCAGTGTCTCAGAAACCATTCAGTCCACATCATGTTTTTGAAAATGACCAGCTATTAAAAGTCTTAAGAGCTATCTATCACTGTGTATGGGGACATCAGGGGACTGTTTACCCTTTCATGCTGCTTGATTACTATAATCAACCCTTAACACGGCCCCATAAGCTGCCTATTGCCGCTAGGAACAAACAATTTGTATCAAACAAGGCTTAGAGGTGAAGGAATAACAATGGCCGCACTCTGTGATTGATTGGATACCAGCTATTCCATCCAGCTCAACCTGAGCACCATTTGTTCACGAGTTTGTCAGAGAGCACATGGGTAATCAGTGTAACACAAAAACAGTGTGCCACTGACGGAAGTTCTGAGGACATACACTCAAACGGAGAGAATGGCATCCCTGGTTCAAGTTATAAATAAAAAAAAATGTGCAGAGCTTAACATGAGCATTTAAATAAATGCACATAATTCTTCGAATCAGTACATACAACTTCTATTAACAAATAACATAAACATTTGAAGACATATATATTATAATTTACATGTACATACCATAGACCTATAGAGCAACTTTATGTAGAAAAAAACTTCTTAACTTATTTTCTGTTAAATGAGTTCAGGCCCACTGGCTTAGGGCAGTACGTTTCAAGTATAGGCATACTGTCTTACTTCGCACTGGAGGAACATTAATTTCCACAAGAACATAACACTGCACATTTTACGGTTGTGTCAGTGTGGCAATTACTCTTCGATACACCACCGTCATATAAGTGAAATACCCTTCAGCACGGTTTTAAACACTGCTCAAATATTTAAATATTTTGTGTTTAAATGAAATGTTTTGCAGCAAGAGTTATTTTGCTTAGGTTATCAAATAAGTGGAGGGAAATGATCACATCAAATTTGTAAAGAATTACAATGATATTGAGAATAGCCTCTAAAACACAACTATACTACATGTAATTGTAATATAATATAACAAAAGAAACACAATATTTGATTTAAAGCCTGATGCTGAAGGAAAAGCTTCCAGATATTTGCTGTATGCGTTTTAAAATCTAACACTAAATTGGCTTAATCAAGCTAAATGAATTCTCAAAGTTTCTTGGCACCCAAACCAAGATACAGATTGATTTATCAACTCTGTCATAATAATGCAAAAAAAATCAAAACAATCTGAATCATTTATTGGGACAAATAGAATGTTAAGGCAAAAAAAATCAACAAAGGACTTAAAGATCAATAAATACACAAGCACATAGCTTTTGATTCTAGGTTATTCCCGATCACAGAAGGCAACACGATAAACTTTAGGCTGCCAACAAAAATTTACACAGGTCAAATTGCACCTCGATGCGACGACTCATAACTGTGAATCAACTCAAGATGTTTAATCCTGTTATTATGTAATTGGATAAGCTGAAATTAAACAAACATTTAACAGTTCGGATACAAATAAAACAACAGGGATTAAGGCTGCAGTATTTAAAGACAACAAGCTATGCAATTGTTCACAATAGAGCTTTTACAGCATGACACTGAAATCAAACTTTTGTCATAGAATCAACATCCTCCAAAACATGAATATTTTGTCATTTAATTGTCCTGCTTTGCCAACAATTTAGTTGGCAACTTGATTGAAATGCTAATAAGCGACGACCAAACTTGATCACAATTGCTATTTCTTGAATAACGTGAAATAACATTTTAAAATAAGCCTGAATAATTGTTCTTTAATATAAAACTAACGATACATGTCAGAGGCCTGAAAGTCTATCACACTTTGGGAAAATATTAGCTCATCTAAAAACATCACCGCTCTCCTTTGTCCAAATCTAACCATAACTTTTAAATCCCCAGAACATTAATGTCGCGCATTAAAATCGTGAATGGGTGATAAAATTCTTCCGAAGATCTCATTACTGCTGACAAGCTACGAGAGCTATGGCCACGGCAGGTCTTGTCATTAAGCATTTGTTCACGTCTCTCGTAATAGTGTTCCTGATTTTTCTATTTAGAGGCAATCTACAGCACGGGAGGTTTGACCGTAGCTCTTGTCCACCAGATAATCTAGCTTATTTAAGGAACTAATGCAGAGTTGAACCTGCGTGCCGGTACTTCGAAATCATTCTGCCTTATTGGAGAATACGGACAAGTAGTGATCTCATCAAGACAGTGTGGGAAATGAGTAACGGAGCGAACGCGGCTGGCTGATTTCTAACTAAAGGGCTGCTATGAGGAACTGTGTCTGGCAGACAGTTGTGGTTAACGGAGGGACAATGCTGTCTGACTGAATCATTCTGGTAGTCACCTCAGTACAATGTCTCCTCTACTTAACCCATCCCACTTCTGACACCAATAGACACTGATATCAAAGAGTTTCTGGTCATGTTGTAATCATCACACCATGTCGCTCTGACACTATTTAAACTCAGGTCATCAATACAACTACAAATAAATTACACTGTCACTTTTTCCAACCCTCCTAGGACTCAATGGTCAATGATCTTTGTCCAATGGTAATAACAAAATGATAGTGCTTCAAAAGATCTGATCAATGCGTAAAAATCTTCAAAAATGTTTGATTTAACTTTATCCATGTGGAAACAAATTACACTAAGTCACCAAGAAACTTTCTGTAAATCGTACATACATGTATGTATTAATTGTACATTCTTAAAATGAACAAGTGGGCTGTGCGTTGCCTTAAGTTCTGAGAGCACCAGGGCAACAGGAAGCTCCCTCCGACTGTCTGCCAACTGATTGAACTATAACACCAAACAAAAAATGAAGCTCAATTGCAACCAGAACAAATTCGGATCGATGTGATGGCAAAATGATAAAAACATCACCACCTGATATTTAATTTAGTCTTTTTTAATATTCTTTGGCTTCTTCCATTATAAAATAGAAAAACGATAAAATGCAGGACATGGTTTCAAAAACTGTAATGATAACTGTCTTGCATCAATCACAACTCTTGACATTGTAATTTCTCAACAATTTTTACAAAACACTCAGAGAATAGTGAGGTTGTAACTCACCGGAGGAAGTTATTGGTCATAATTCAGGCATTAGCTTGTCATTCTATTGTAACGTTTTAGAGAATCTCTAAGTAAATTTGTTCACACCTTTTTTTCTCATGAGATACTCTTAAAAGAAATAATAGAACTATTTCCAGTGGACTGGTTTTCCAAAATTATTTGCTCTGAGAGTTTATTAATGTGTGAATAGCGAATGAAGACGGAAGGATCTGTCAGAAAGGCTGTGATCTTCAGTTTTGCTGGAAATAAATGCCTGAGGTGCTAGCATCAGAATGGCTCATCAAATCAGCTTTATTTATTTTTTTTGGCCACCCACCGCTGCAATATACTCAATCGAAAGGTATCCCTTGCAGGAACAGAATCAGCGCAGCAAGATAATTTATCGTCCTAGACCAAAGGGAGAATTTATCGTCTTCAACTGAATGGAAAATTTTATGTTCCTCATTTTTCAAGGCAGTCTAATCAATTTTGCTCAGCTCTGTCGTAGTCAGCTCATATTGGAGGAGTTATGGTCCCTGAGGAGCTCTCCTGTCAACAAGCATCTAGACTAAACACCTTCACAAATTGCTCGCCTTGAGGAATAATATTGAAAACCTAACCAGAACACCTCATAGCTTATACACTGCATTGAAACGTCCACTGTAAATGGGTCAATGATTACCGAAGGGTGTCCATGTCCTTATTAGTTTTCATCATATTGTTGCAAAGGTCAGAGGCTATACCAGTACAAATGTCTAACATTGTTAATAATCAGCATAATTTATAAAAACAGTTTTTTATCAATCCATTTCTCTTTCCTAGTACAAACTCAACCTACAAAATTGGTTGTTTGAAAAGACTTTTTAGGCTATAGTCAATATTATTTCCTTCATAGTGGCGGCATAACAGGCAATTGAAAGGGTGGAAGAAACGATCCTCAACATCACTGGAAATGATCAATGATACAAGCGCAGACACTATACAAGATGCAACAAAACAAATTTGCAAATTGACAATGATACACATCACAACAGATCAGGTTCATGTTGCCAATTTTCTCTAAAAGTATCCGAGATACACTAACAAGAAGTTTTCTCAAACCACCCACCCTAGATTGTTTGTTTGATTAGGGGTGTCAACAAGTACTCAAAGGCATTTCAATTATATGGCAAAGGAAAACTGATAGGAAACCTTGTAAAAACCACCCCAGAAATCGCGGGAGCCACATCGTGTCACTCACTCATATATCTGAGGTCGACAGACCACCCACCCTAGAAAACTGAACTGGCATCTATTGGGAGTGTTATGTAGAATCTAGGATTACAATATACAGGGATATGTAACAGCAAGCTTTAACCTTGAATTGCTGATGAAATCAGGAACTCTCTCGGGAGCGCAGGCCAGATGCTTTACCGGTTTGCAAGCGAGGAAGGCAGTGGCGTTGAACAAAACTTACTGGATTTCACTATTTAATATTTCCATTTTACAGCTGCTATCAAAAATAAAAAGACTTAAGTAAATATAAATGACTATCTTTAATTCCACAGATAGTAGTATTATAGCTCGGAGAAAGTGCATTTTGGTAAAAAAACTGTTGGACTAAAAAAACCTTATATTCACGGACAAAAAAATGGCGGCTGATCCGTCAAGTTTAGTTCACAATTCGGATAAATTAATATTTTGATTACTTTTTTAGAATGCAAAATCTGCGAAAAACAAGCAAATAGTATATTTTAATATTTTTAGTTTATTTTTCACGAAGTCATTGGTGGCATCGGAATGGATTCAACTATACTTGTTTTTCCGCCTAACTGACATTGAATATCAATTGAGGAGAAGTTAATGCTCGTTCTTATATATTAACATTCAGTATATGTCAAATATTGATATGTTTTTGTGGACAACAACTAAAAAAATCGAGAAGGAGGGAGACTCTCATGAGCTATCTATCACCATAGTAATGCACATTGACAACTGTCAAACTCACCAGTTTTCTGGAATCTTTATGGAAACGGACGAATGACGACAATACCGAGTACCTGATTTTATGTGCATCGGGCCTGGATAAGGCCGAGCTTCATATCCCTGTATATTGTAATCCCAGGTAGAATAAAAAAAACTACAGTTAAATCTATTCCACTTTCTTCACTTTTGAGATAGCCTAAAAAAACTGTCATTTGGGAAAAACAGTTATCAGAATTTAAGGACACTTAGTATGGAATTTTCTTTCTCAGAATACCACATAATCACACGACAACACCTGTGCCTAAGCACTTAAAAACCTTGCCACAAATATTCACAGGCTTACATGTAAGTTAAATACTAATTTAATAAAATCTCAGATTCAAAATTATAATAGAAACCGTGCAATTAAATTCAGCCTTGTATCAGAAAAAGTATCCTTGACTTCTTGTTGAAATTTAGCTTTAAAATATAAATTCTATTAAAAATTTTAGATGCAGTAACAACTTACGTGACCATGGATGGACTGATTTATATGATACTGTACAGCTTAAGGAAATAAATAAATCTTGACAAGAGGGACTATCAGTCAAACATTTTTTCCTCTATTTTTTTCTAAGCTTTCTTCCTCATAATTTCAATTTTCGTACCATATCTTAATACCGTCTGGATCCCAAAACAATTAACTTCAGTTTAACCTTGTAAATGACACTAGTTAAAGTATGAAAGTTGTTTGACAATATTAAAGTTTTACGACATCTTGCCAAAAAAATAACCATCTCCTACTAATCCATCTTTATAATTATTGTCAGTTTTTGTTTATGTGACAAATTTGACTAATGTCTTATAAAAGATAGACTAGGAGACGCCATTATCATATGGGAGAAAAACATTAATTCTGGAACATGAAAAATACTATGGTAATGTCACTTTTCTGACTTTTAGAGCCCATTAATTAATAGACCTTTCATTAATTAAATTTTCCCCATTGATAAAGTTTTTTCAAAATAAAAAAGTAAGTCAGAAATAAATCACAGTATGGGGTTATGCTTTATGGCTTAGGGGAACTGAACTTTTTATTAAATCATCCACTTGATTAGTGAATATGATATATTTAATTGATTACTATTTAATAACATGCTCAAGGGTATTTTACTTATAAGGCATACAATCATATTCTCACGAGAGTTTCTATAGTGGACAAGAATAAGACAACTCTTGTTTGCTATGCCAGGCCATAGTGCATTAATTTTCGCCAATAATTGGGGCGACGTATGCCCCAAACGAGAATAAGTGCAAAACAAGATCAATGTCATGACGTATCAAGAAGAATCAAATTATATTTTAGACTGACATGGCATACTGTGTACCCCAAAGAAACAAGAAACACAAACATAAAATTAAAAAGTGAAGTGTTTTGTTGGAAAACTAATGATTAAGTGTTATATATAGATACTCCCAACTCATGTTGCACTTAGTTTGATGGTGGAGGTCGCACAACAAAATGCTTCACTTATACAACAACATGGCATTGCTGTTGTTAGAATGAATATCCTCAAGAAGTGTAACCCCCAAATAAAGTCAAGCTCAACTTTTTTCGGGGTTACCTTTCTTGTGTATTATACGAAACTGATCGGTGGAACTAACAAAATCCTCTGCAATCTGAGAAAAAACAATACCAAAATAGCAGCACTCCAAGATTTGAACAAATTTATCGAACTTAATCTTCCTGGCACAGGGATATCAATTAATTTATTGTTTGTTTGATTGGGGTTTAACGTTGCACTCAAGAGTATTTCACTTATA
This sequence comes from Mopalia vespertina, assembly GCA_030265115.1. Taxonomy (NCBI): domain Eukaryota; kingdom Metazoa; phylum Mollusca; class Polyplacophora; order Chitonida; family Mopaliidae; genus Mopalia; species Mopalia vespertina. Next base: position 10,535 of record JAQQZZ010068397.1, on the reverse strand, counting down.
TGACGAGGGATTGTCCACTTCACACTGTGCCTTGCCTAATGACGGTGAAAAACCGGAAGGAAAAATGACAAAAACAACCCCAGCGATTGTCGGAACCACATTTAGTGTGACTCACGCATATACCTGAGGATCACCAGACGAACTCGATCCCGTGAAAGATACATCAAAGGAGGATTAGCAAGCACACTTGCTAACCACTATGCCACGGCCGCGAGCCTCAATTAATTGAAATTGATGTATCATCACATTAACTAGATAAACTCCCAGAGACCAGTTTCTGAAGAGATCTTAATCTCGAGTTGTTATGGGTAATGTCTGGATAAACATGTATGAGCAGGGCTGATGCTAGATTCTAGAGCATGAAGAGCATCAAGCAAAGTGAGTACTCTACAGTTGCCTCATCGCTTTGGTTTATTAAATAAAAACTATATTCAACAGAACTTGTAATAGTAAAATGTTTTATTACTAAAATAAATTAAATATTGAGACATTTTAAAATAAATGCTCTTTTCAAACATTTCTAACAGTGACTTATTCTTAAACAGTTTCAGAGGAGAAATAAAATAGTCTTCAGCTATGCAATTTAGAGAGAGTAGAAACACTGTACCTATACAGATAGGAAAATAACCAACAAAAAACCTTAAATAGAATGTTTGTTTGTTTGTTTGATTGGGGGCTTAACGTCGTACTCAAAGGTTTTGTTTGTCCATTTCATTGTTCCTTGCTAAAATACGGTAAAAAATGGAGAGGAAACCTTGTTAAAACTACCCCAGCCAGAATCACATTCTGGAAGTCACTGGTATACCTATCAGATGGTCAAACGGTACATCCAAGTAGGATTTAGGCCAACACGCTAATGATTAAACCACAGTCGTAGGCCTCAAATTGAATGATGTTATTTATTAAAAACCAATGGAAAATGATTCAGATAATTCTAAAACAGACTCATGGGCTGAGCAAAGTGGGCTTGCAATGCATTTTACTATTTAAAAAAAGAGAAAGCTCACAAATCCGCATTCCATGAACCAACATGAAAAAGAGGCTTCACTCCTCTGACAAGACTCTAATAAGAGAGGAAATCGCAATTATAGTCAGAACATCACATGACAGAATAATTGTAATAACAGCAATCTGGCCAGATGACCTGGATCATTCCATTTAACTGTCAACAAATCTCCGTGCCATCCTATTTAAATCTTCATTAGTGCATGAGGAACTTTATTAATTGGAGTACATTACAACATAGATTTCCTGAGTTAAAAAAAAAAATCAAAGATGGCCACCATGTTGCTAATGAACTATGACGTCTTGATTTGTGTGTTTTTTTTTTTTTTTGGGCAGCTTTGGAATTACACAGTCTATTTAACAAAGCAGTTATCAATAATTGCTGTGCCAAAAATGATGTTAAAAAAAACGAGAAAAAAAGGGCATGTTTTACAGATAATGGCTCCAACGCAATTGAATAAGGAAACTTGTTACATCTTCACTTATAGACTGCTCAATGATAATTAGAGCGCAAAACACAAAAACGAACTGGTATGGCCAGGATGAGAATTCAACCATTCAGAAAGCCATTATTAAAACTGATTACTGTTAGTCGTGAATTCTCCAGGGGGTAGAGAAACATGGAGGAATTTGAAAAAGTAAAAGGTGTAATTAGGCGTAGTAATCAGAGGTAGTTACATAGTGGTCCCAGTGGGGGTGGGCATGACAGGTGTGATTTCACACAACGGGGCGTTAATGGGCTGGACATGTCCTATTAGCACTACTCTATCAACTAATAACATTCTACATACACCTGTTGTTAAGGGAAATACAAATGGTCCAAAACATTAACAAGAATTAAGGTTTCAATTTTACCTTTAATACGAGTTGCCCGTAGTAGATTTTTTTTTCTTCCACTGGCCGGGATTGGGAATTGAGCACAAATTATACATTCGATGATCATTTTTGTTAATTGACTGATCATGAATGTAATGATGACCATATGTATAAAATGTCTTTTTTGTGGATACCTAAGTGTACAGAGAATTTATTTATAATGATAAGTCACATGTAGTAGTATATCAGTTCACCAATATTCTATTACCTTAACTTCAGTCTAAGTGATTTCACGATCAGCTAGGCATTATATCGGATTTAATTATTCAAGTTTATTACACAACAATAATCCATTACACAATTATGTTCAATAAAATGGGATGCAAACTGGACATAAACTACTTAAGCGAGAATAGCCCTGTGAGGCTGCATGCACCAACGAAACCAAACAACCAACCATAAACTACTTACAATTTCCAAAGGTATATACCCATGTCAAAACTACTGAGCCACTGTATGACTGTGACAAATACATTTCACTCTGTTTGCTGAAGGCGCATTCATGTAGTGAGATTTGCAGTAATGAAAATAAGGGATTTCTCTAATTTTTTCTGTTCTTGGCAAATCAAAACAGCCTTAGTTGGGAGAGTCCCCAATTATCGGTTGAAATTGGACCAGTTGTTTATGAGGAGAATTTGAATGCCAGGTATGATGGCCACCCCAGAAAATCTGCCCGGCCAGGGCTGGTGGTCATATTTTGGGGATGCAGTAACATTATTTCAAGGACCTCCATTGAGAGTCACGTAACGGACATTGTTGTACCGTTTGGTTAAAATCAGCAAAGTAAAATATAAGGAGTCATTTAAAGCACAAATTTAAAGACCAACCATGGACAATATGATTGATATGAAAAGCTTACGTCAACTATGAACATATTTGAAAAATATGCTGCACCTAAGGTTTTAGGATATTCATTAAACTGTATTCCAGGTAATTTCTATATATTGAATAAATGAAGACAGAACAATTTGCTTGCCTTCACCGGGATTCGAACCAGGGACCTTTGGGTTACAGGCCCAACACTCTACTGACTGAGCTACATAGGTTCATGGCAGAATGAGTCCCAAAATCTAACCCAGTGAAGACGGCAATTTTCTCTCTTATTTTATATAAGCACAAAAGTGCAAAGATCTTAAAGATTACTCAAGAATAAATAATTGTCAACAGATAAAGACATCATTAGTAGGCTAATTCATTATATATATTTAAAAAAAAAGATAAATACACAAAACTCAAGACCAAACAAGTTAAAGGGATGCTAAAAACATAAAAAAAAAAAACAAGTGAATAACAAGTGATCAGTCACGTCAGGTAAGTTATCTTTAATCCTTTACACCTGTCCAATAGACACAGATTAATTGTGAAATTGCATTAACACAGCTATTACATAACATATGCACTCATTGTTTACATTGGTATACGTGCAAACAGTCACTGCATGTAGTGAGAGATTTCTAGGTCAGGAGCAGTGAAAAGTTCACAGGTATTTGACAAAATTGGAATACTGGTTCAGGTATGTTCATGTAGATATGCACATCCACGCACATTTAAACATACTGATTAAAATAAAAGTAAACTTTCATGTGCAAGATAAAGCAGATATAATGTTTGAAGTAAAATTCTGTTATATTGTCACAACTAGCAAAAATGTAAGCATTGTTCATAAACGAAATTTTAGGTGATTTACAGTACAACATAAAAATTCACCTGTGATGAAATTATTCAATTTGAATAGACATAGTTATTACAGGAATGAACATGTCTTTTTCCTATTAGATATCTTTGAACTTTTCAGGTCGGTCCTAAAATGTAATTTTCTGTTGTTATTCATTTTTGTATACAGTTCGCCCACCATAAGAGACAATAAAGAATTTGTACAGTAGTTCAGAAATCATGTACTGTCCTAAAAAAGTAGACAAAAATACAGAAAACAAAGTATTTGAATTATTCTTCACATTTTTCAGGTCTCTGATCATTTGTTTTTGACATATTTAAAACATTTTTTACAACACAGAGGAAGAAAAGTTTTAATTTGAAGTTCAAAGGGCACATATTATCCACAGGCGCTGTAGGTTCAAGAACAGGTATGTTTAAAGTGAGACAGTGTACTCGGTCACCCTAACACCTCTCACTTCACCTGAATGCTCTTACACACATTGCCCACAAACATGAATCTAGACACACTTCACACAGAGAGAACAAGCAACAACAATCAACCGACAGACATAACGTTTTTCCGACAACAACAAAATACATTATACATGAACAGAAACACATAGGTCACATTTAAACGAGCACAGGTAAAGGAGATTGAGTTGATGCTTACTTGATTAGGTCTGAGATGCGGACTGCTCCTTTACAGGACTAGCTCACACTTGAAGACAGACAGACAAATTCTGATTCAATCAACATGAAACATTCTTAAGTTCAAAAAATAAATTCAGAAATCACATTGGTGTAAAGTATAACTATAATTGCCGTGAGCCTCTGTAGCTCAGTCAGTAGAGTGTTGGGCTTGTAACCCAAAGGTCCCGGGTTTCAAATCCCGGTGGAGGCAAGCAAATTTTTCTCTCTTCATTTATTCAAAATATAATTACATGTAGCAAGGTTACATCATGTTATTTGATTGTTTGTTTGTTTATTTGTTTGTTTGATAAGGGATTTTACAGGGATTTCACTCATATGATGGCATGGCAGCCCAATAGGTGGCGGAAACCATCCCAGACACTTGTGGCAACAAAGAAAGACAACACAGATCAATCACAAGACCTAATACAATCAGAATGACATCACAACCAGATCAGATTTGTGTGTAGGAGTTAACAATTATAATAAAGACATTTTGATTAGGGTCTTGTGTCATACTTTCACTCCAATGATGAGCCAGCCCAACAGTACAGACAAAGACCAATCACAATATACAAGACAACCACAGGTAAAAAAAAACACTATAAGACCAGGTAATTACAAACAGTGAAACACACCACAACCATTTTGCTTCTAGGTTCCCCTTGGCACCAAGACCACCTGGGAGAATGAAGCACTTACTAATCAACTTTCCCATCGGATGAAGGTAAATGGAAATTAAGATTAGGCCACACAGGTGAGGTAGGAAATATCACCGAAATTAATGACGACACCTTAACATGGAGTTTAAGGTCAATGTTTGGTAGTGGAAATATCCTGATAATTTAACTAAAAAAAAATGAAATCAAAACTCATCAGGCTCATCATGAGACAAGCTGTAAGCACATTGCACCAGGAAACCTACATGTAACAAGAAAAGAAAAAAACAATTAAATTCGAATTTGCATCGTTTTGCTGTTAAACCTAATCATAAAGCAATGGAAATTATTAGATTATTTATAACTAGAACAAGATGTGTAGTCCTCCGGTGACTAATATCATTGGAAGCATTGGGTGATATAATGTAGATTCCTGTATTTGTTCACATTGCTTGATGGGTATCAGGTATATAAATTACCACAGGACATAATGGATGCTCATTGGTTACGGTAAGTGTCAAGAATATTTTTTAACTCTTTATTTTGTATTGTGGATAGACAAAGATAGGCATTGTATGAGTTCACCCACAGTGATTGAAGACAGCAGTTGTCTCAAAATGTGTCATTTTATATTTTTTCTAAGTGTTCGGAATAAAAAAAATACACATGTAATCAATAAGTTTCAAGATTGCACATTGGTATATCTGGCACTGAGGATACATGTAGATTTGGTGAGTTTAACCCCATTCTTAAATGCAATTTACAGTGGTTTGGAGTGAGCTTTCTGTTACCTTAATACTCTCAGATCTAATTGGCAACAACAAAGCTGATCTGTAACATTCTCCTAAGTTAAAGTTAAGATTAAAGCTTTCATAAGTTAAAAGTTTGAGATTGTCAGAATCAGGTTAGGCTGGTGTCATCTACATTAGACATACTGTAGCCTTGTTAATATTGTATGATATTCCCAAAACAAACCCAAAGCTTTTAAATGTACGACTGGACAATTAAACGTGATACACAAACTCTTGTCAAAGTGAAACAATTTGTCTCCGGGATGTTGTGCAATAAATTGTATATGCTGTGGGAAACTTGTTACTCTGATGTGAGAAGTTTCCAGAAGTTTTAGATTGTTTGTTTGTTTGTTTATTTGATTGAGGCTTAACGTCGTACTCAAGGGTATTTCACTTATATGATGACATGCCAGTCCAATGGGTGAAGGAAACCACCCTTGACACCACTGGCAACAAACAAAGACAAGACAGGACAAATATAGGACAAAAACAGGACACAATACAGACACCACAAACAGATCAGCTTCCTGTTCCCCTTTTGCTCTGAGAGCACCAGGGCAACATGAAGCTCCCTCCAACCTCCGCCAGAAGTTTTAGAAGACTATGCATGACTGATAAAAGTAATTTCCAAATTTAAACATTTTTGTTGGCTTGTTTGATTGGGGTTTAACGCTGTACTTAAGGTTATTTCACTCACATGACGGCCTGCCAGCCCAATAGGTGAAGGAAACCACCATCGATGCCACTGGCAACAAACAAAGACAAGACAGAACAAATAAAATTCAGCCAAAGGACATAATGCAATGATATCACAAACAGATCGGCTTCACATCACCCTTTAGCTCTGTAAGCACCAGGGCAACAGGAAGCTCTCTCCCAAATTTAAACATGACATAAAAGGTCATATTCATCATTGTCAGACTTTCAGTTTTTGTACTTATTTATTTATTTGCTATTCGCCTTTTGTACTAAAGGTTATTTCACTCTTATGACAGCATTTCAGTCCAATGCTTGATTGGAAACTACTCTAGGATCAATAGAAACAAACAATGAGAAGACAGGACAATCATAATAAAACGTGCAAAAGATTTGCTTAGCATTTTACCCTAGCTAAGGAATCGATAGAAGTTGAATATAAAATCAATTAAAATCTTCCCATTTCAACTGAAATAATTTAACATTTTCTAGACAATTTAATTTTAATCAGAGTTTTTATTTAAAAAGGTTTTTCAATTAACCCATGTGTGATTTTTTGCAGAAGATCCAATTATGATACATGATATTGGACATCTTAGGGCTGTCTAATTATAATTTATTAAATTTTGTTGAACCAAAAATTCAATATTAAGAAAAAGTGCCTCAGAAATGTGCATCAGAATAAATTTAAGCAAAAATAAAAAAATATTAACTTTTGAAAAAAATTAAAATACAAAATGTTAAAAACAATTTAAATATTGTATTTGAATGTATAAAATTGCATCAAAGAATAAAATAGAGCATATTTCACCCCTAGCAATAAAATTAATGTTATCTACAAAAACAGGTAATGATCCTGAGCTCTGTTTAAAGAATCTGACAAAAAGGATATATTTAAATCCAAAGCCTTACTTTTTATTTGTCTGTTTCATCTCAACTTTTTTTTAAAATGCAGATTGTGATCGATTGAGTGCCAGATAAAACATTTAATCTGAGGAAGTTACAAGGATGTAATCTAAGAAAATCTGCTTTGATCTCTGCACAGGTAAAAATTGGCTGAGTAGATAAGGCAGGTGATTTGGCATACCTGCTGGATTGCCGGGTCATCCCCACCCAGACCCAAATCAGCAGGTAGAGAAACTGTAAATCTTCTAAGAAATTTCAACATGAGGATCCGAATTTAAAAAATCTTGCTATTCATGCAACCGCGAAGTGTCTTTTTGTGGATTAAAAAAGCAGGAAAGAAATGACAATATATCTGAAAAAAGCAAACTTGAGCAGCAGGATATTTATGCCGTACAGAACACAGAGACAGCCAGTAAATTGAGCCTTTACCGTAACCATGGATAACAGGTAGCTATTGGCAGATACGATCTGTTTGACACTTCTCTGATCCGTACTTTCCTGTCGTAACATAAAACACCCAGCCCACGGCAGCTTCCTCAAACAGAAAAAATACTTCCTATATATCCAGTGTTTGAAGCTATTACATCATCTGATCATTTCCTTTTTATGTCACCTCCAAAAAAAACGTTAAGTTGTTAGGTTAGGGTTTTAGGCTGCATTTAGGTGAAAGTTTAACTACCCATTATATCACGTGTCAGCCCAATGGATGAAGGGAACCACCCTACATGTCACGGCCAACAAGCAATGGCAAGCAGAGAACGCAAAACATAATACAAATCTACAATGAGAGAAGACAACAAATAGGCTCAGTGGGCACAGAGAACTTCTACAGAACTACCACAAACTATGATTGATTGATTGATTATTGTTCAACGCAACATTCAGCAGTATTTCATCTACAGCTTGCCATGAACATCACAAACTATGATTGATTGATTGATTATTGTGTAATGCCACATTCAACTTGGCATGAACATCACAAACTATTGTTGATTGATTGATTATTGTGTAACGCCACATTCAGTTTTATTTCAGCTACAGTGTGGCATGAGCATCACAAACTTTGAATTTTGTTCTTATGTCTGTTCGCTTGTTAATTAACACCAGAGTTTAGATTATTCAACTCATATGACAAAGGTTTCTGATGCCCTACATAATAGTATTTCTTTGACCACAGTATTTTCTACAAACTAGAAGACACAGTGGAAACATGTCACCTTGTTTTATTCCTGTAGTTTTCACCACACACAAAAATACAAAAATAATTGGTTAATTCTAAATTTAAAACCCACAAAATTTCAGTTCTTATTTCTAATTAATCGATAACACTTTTGCTCTTAATTTCAATATATTTGAGGATCATGCAGTCACACAAAGTTTTCCTTACATTTAATCTAAGGTGTTATACGAATTCCATTCTCACAGTACGATTAGTGGTAACGACTTAAGTGGATTTACAAATTGGGTGAGAAAAAAAAAGAAAAAGAAAATCGAAACTCCTCTCATAAGGGAATCCCCTGAAATCATTACTACAAATTACACCATGAGAATCCACCTTTAAAATCATAACTTAACCGCATAAGTCATCCTGACCTTATTTTTTAATAAACATGAACCTCCTGTTGATCATATTACCTTTGTAACCTATTGACCTGATTGTCTGGGGTTTTCAATCACAGGTGGGTTATTTCATCCTCCTCTTTTCTCACCTGAACAGAGATTAGTTGTTTAACTGAGGATCAGCTACCTGAGCAGTTTCTAATCAGCCACAGTACACTAAATATCAGAAAAAACTCTCATAAAGATTTGACAGAAATACTCCCTTTAACTACCACTTAGATATAACAATATTTCATGTCAAATAGCATTCAGATTAACATGTGGGTGACCAATATATACTCTCTGACAGTGAAATAAGTATCCTAAGACTGACAATATTGTATCTTCTTTTTGAATTTCAAGAGAATTTACAACACACTCACATTTCCTGAGTGTTCACCTTAACAGCAACCTTTCATAACATACTGTTAAGGAGCCTCAGGTTGCATAGATCATATTTATCTCTGGAATCAAAGAAACAGTTCTCATTTATTGGCTGTTGGTTTTTTTTTTTAAATTCTCCTAGCTGCATCAAATTATGTACTATTAAACAACCAATACCTTTCAACAAAATTGATTGGTACATGTACTAAAATTTTTTTCAGGTAGACAAAGATTGACTGATTGGTATTCAATGCTGTGCTCAAAGGGGTTTTACTTTTATGGCGGCGGTGTTTCCAATAGTAATTGACACATAATTGTAAAATGTGAAGTGTTTTCCTCCTCCTCTTCCTCCTCTGTCGTATAAATGACAGCACTGCTATGTTCCAAACAAACTGCCTTTAGCCACAAGGTGATAAGTTCAGGTAATGATTGGCAATTAAAGGCTACGGAGAAGACTAAAGACATAGTTTGAGTGACTTAGCATCAATATGAAATACCCCAAATCACCTCAAATTTCGTCCATGACAAATCCTAACTTTTTTGCATGTTGTGACAATGTTACAGCATGTAATCAAACAAATTTATGTTTTGTGACAAATGTTGATGCTTTCTAACTGCCCCATTCATCTTCTGCCTCTCAGACACAATTTCCAAGTCTTTAATAGCTTCCAAAATAGTAATTTTATGGTTGAATTTGAGGTGATTTAGGGTATGGTTAAATACATGGTTTATTGATATTTATGTCTTTTAGTGTGAAAGTCAGTACATTATTCCATACATAGGAGTAACTTTTAGATTTAGGGTAAGTAAAATATGTTGATTATATATCACTAATAAATATCCATGCACCATAATAGCTATAATTCAAAATGTTACTCTCATGTATAGCCTAGATTAGTATATATTCTAATAAAATATAAAGGCTGTAATCCCGTATCAATAAGTTTAAATGCATGTACAAATGGTGTTCACATACATTGTACAACTCGAGGTTAAGATCCATTTATAAACTTGTCTCTGGGCGTTTATCTAGAACATGAGAGGATTCTCATGGATTTTAATTAATCTACATCCCAGTGCCAGTGGCCCTCTGGCTAAGGGCAGTTTGTTTGAAGAGTAGCAATACTGTCTTTACTTAGCTAGGGAGGAAAATTAACTTTCCAACATTATGGAAACGCTTAACATCTTGGTTGTGCTAGTGCCAATCAATGTTGGAATACATCACCGTCATATAAGCGAAATACCTTAAGCACGTCTATAAACACCAATCAAT